>SZWC01010760.1:45958-84049 GCA_023375785.1 Penium margaritaceum | reverse complement strand
AGGGGAGGGGAGTGGAGGGGAGGGGAGAGGAGGCAAGGAAAGGGAAGGGGAGGGAAGGGGAGGGGAGGGAATGGGACGGGAGGGGCGGGGAGGGGAGGGGAGGAAAGAAGAGGGGAGGAAGGGGGAGGAGAAAGGAGGGAGGAGAGGGGAAGGGACGTAGGGGGGGGAGGGGAGGGGCTTGAACAATCAACCGAATCAAACACACGACTCAAAAAACTCGTCGTCCCATGAAACGACGGCAATCAAGTGGCCTGCTACCAGTGCGTCTTTCCTCTCACGAAATGGAAGAGGACAATGGAGAAAACTCGTCCTCCAAACAAAAACAAAAAAACTCGAGGGCAGATAGTGAGGGTCGCCTACCTGGATGGGGTACGTCGTGCAAACAGCCGCTTCCACTCCGCGACACAAAAAGTCTTCATCGTACGAAACGATGTGGTGCGCCGCCAACGTGTCCTCCCGCACGACCGCCCTCAGCGCGATTTCCGCTGCTGCTTCTGGGTCTGCTTCTGCTGCCGCCATCGCCGCTTCTGTAGCAGCAGCAGCAGCTGCTGCTGCTGCTTTTGCTGCTGCTGCGGCCCTGTCGCAGGTGCTTCTGCAGCTTTCCTTCTCCGCTCAGTCAACGGCGACTGCCGCAGCGGCAGCAGTAGCTGCCGCTTCCAACCGGCTCCACAAGCTGTGTTACCTGTCGGCCGTCGCCTGCGGCGGTGTCATTCGCCACACAACGGCCGCAGCAGCACGTTGGGTTGGAAGGCTTCTCGTCATTACACAGCCAACACGAATGACCACGCGACGGCACTGTTCATCGCTGACAGACTGAAATCCGTCGCCGCTAGAGAGGCAGCAGTAGGCAGTGGCAGAGTGAAGGCGACAAGGCGCACGACTACTACACTCGGCCAGCCAGCCAGTTGCTTTTTTCTGGTCGAGTGGAGTATGGCCACAGACACCGTGGCGCTCTCGGACGACTGCCATGCGCAGTCTCGTCGGTCGCATTGCATCCTGCTTCTTGCAGTCATGCGCTGCTCCGAGGCAATCCCCCTCCCCAGAGTTCTCCCTGTCCACCCAAAACTAACAGCCAGCTGACCCTCCTCCCCCCAATAGATGGAAGCCCCCCCCCCCCCCCCCCCCCCCCCCCCGACGCCCCGCTCGTTCCCCTGATTCCGACGGCCAGCCCGACCAAATGCGCGGCAATGGCATGCGCGGCAATGGCATGCGCGGCAATGACATGCGCGGCAATGACATGCGCGGGAATGCCATGCGCGGAAATGCCATACGCGCAAATGCCATACGCGCAAATGCCATGCGCGCAAATGCCATAAGCGCAAATGCCATACATTGAAATGCCATACGCGCAAATGCCATAAGCGGAAATGCCATGCGCGACAGCGCCTGCAGAAAGGCAATATGGCAGACAACCCACTGCGCGAAAAATGGTTTGGAGAGCACTGCCATGCGCATCAGTGCCATGCGCGATGTGAAAAAAGGTGGTCTTCACATCACATCGGTTTCGGGTCGGCAAACCGCTGCGACAGTAAAACCTGGGCCAAAGCCGTACAGTCACCTGCAAAGAGAGGAAAAAGCAATCAGTATCCACTTCTGGAAAGTTAAACAACCAAAACCACAAATGGCAAAAGCATAAATCAACCTCTTCAGACGTCGTACATGTTACGCCAAACGGAGCATAGATGCTGAGCAGGTAAAATTTCTTAGGCATAAAACGATCAATAACTTGAGATACTTAAGTAATTTATCATTAGCGGTAAGTTTACTTCGATGACAAGTTTCAAAATGATCGGACATGTATACATAAGTGTCGCGTTACAAATGAGATATAGTCATTTTCGTTCGTTTGATCATCGAGTGATGCACGTGGACTTGCGTCGTGAACAGACGGATTCCAGAAGCTCCGCCGAGGAGTTAGGGGGCTTCGAGAATCGACGGCGTAGATGCGAGATGCATCTTTATAAATCTTGATATTTCTCAATGGGTCAAGAAGTCGACCGGAAGGTCGTGGCACTCTTGTCGATGATTCTCAAAACTGGTCAGAGTAGTCAAAAAGTGCGAAAGGTTCGCCGGAGGCCGTGGACAATTGGGTTGAATTGCCCTCGACCATCGGAGTGAAAAATCGAGCTCTCGCCATGCGGTGGCTTTTTTTAATGAAAACATTGCCCATTCAGAACGATTAGGGACTCATGTATGTTGTGATTCGTGACGTTTCTGTCGACCTGTACAGTTTACTGTGACCTCTCGGCCATGTCCATACTCATGCAAATCCCTGATGCGGACCCAGGCAGTACCGGTGCGTCATCTGGTGGCGGACTACCAGCTTGGAGCTGACCGACGACCATTCCAGAGCTCTGGACGCTACCCGGGACTTCCTACAGTTTTTCTGCAGCACGCAGGACTTTATCGGTGGACTAGCCGTGGGCCTGATTTGCATGTTTTGCATTGTGTGTCCACCGTTCGATGCTGGATGCATGCATGTGACCAGTCATAGCGTCCGGCTTGTGATTCTGCACGTCTAGGTTCAGACGGCGTAGCGTTCTGACATGTGTGCGCAGAGTTACGGCAAAAACAATGGTTTTGGGCCGGTTTTAGGACAGATCTTGCACTGTGCGTGCGACACCCGCCGTGCGCCGCGGCAGGTACTTATGCCATGGGCCTGTCAATAGACATTCCTCTGCAAATGCTATTGAAGCATTCAGACACTTTGCCTTGTTTCCCCAAGCCAAACTCTTACAGTTGCGTGCACAACCTGTGACTGTCGTCACCGTCTGATCAGGCACTGACGCCTGGTCAACGAGAGTGTTGCTAGGAAGCTTCTTTTCATCTTCGCATGGTATTAGAGCAGTGAGACAGTTCTCACTGAGCTGCGCAGCAGAGACGCAACAGAGCAGCAGCAGTGAGAGTCACCGTTACAGCAGATCTACAAGGGCTTGTCGTAGACAGCCAGTCCCCGTCTATGCAGCCCACACCTGTCACATGAGACAGTAGCAGCGGCGTTGCCACCGTGCCAGCAGCAGCATAGCAGCAGAGCAGCAACAGCAGCGGCGGCAGCAGCAGCGCCGTAGCAGCAGCTACAACAGCGCGTGGCGGCTGCAGCGAGTGCAGCCGCCGTCCGCAGCCGCAACGGCGGCCGCGGCAACAACAGCGAGCAGCGGCAACGGCGGCAGCAGCAGAGTAGCAGCAGCAGCAGCAGCGGCGCAGTAGCAGCAGCGGCAGCCGCGGCAGCAGCAACAGAGCAACAGCAGCGTAGCAGCAGCAGCAGCTGCAGCAGCGGTAGCGTGCGGCGGCGGCAGCGAGCAGCAGCAGTAGCGCGTAGCAGCAGCAGCGGCATTACGCAGCCGCTGCTGCCACTGCTGCGCACGCAGCCACGCAGCTGCTGCTGCAGCTGATAGCAGAGCTGCAGCAGCAGCTGAGCGGAAGCCGCTACGCAGCTTCCGCGTAGCTTCCGTGCAGCCGCCGCGGAGCGGCTGCACGCTCGCGCAAAACCGCGAGAGAAGGAAAAAAAAGGGAAAAGGAGTCGAGCCGACGTCAGCATTTTTGCCTGCTGACGTCATCAGGTCGTGCTGATGTCAGCAACCTCCTGCAGACATCAGCACCATACTTGGCCAAATTTTTAGCCGGATAATCAAAAGTTTCCAGCGTCTCAACTCCTCGAGAAACGCTGACTCTTTTGAAATCCGACAAACTTGACCCGTCGGCCCATACTGAGAGGCGACATGGACTCGTCGGACAACAAGGAGAAGGCGACAGGTGATCCCTCCTCCTCTTCTGGGGTCCTGAGCCCACGCTCGCACGCCATTCAGGACCTGCGGAGCCAGCAGGTTGAGATGCATCGCCTACAGCAGGAGCAGACTGATGCCATCCGTACGCTGACTGAGCTTCTACGTGGCCAGTCCACAGTCCCACGGCAAGTTTCCGAGGGAGTTCCCGGCGTCGCGATCTCTACACAGCTGTCGGCTCAGGCACCCGTTACAGGAGCTCGACCTGACCCACCACCTCCTGACCTCCTGGATGATGAGCCATTCATGCCAGGCATGCCTGATGACTCTCCGGGTCATGAGATTCGAGTTCTTTAAGAGCGCCTCCGTCAGCTGCAGACGGGCACCAGATCTCCTCGGATCCCTACAGTGCGATCGTCACCTGACTATCCCGGTGACTATCCCCTTCCAAGAGTCTTCCTCAACTCTCGTCCTCCTCGGCCTGCGGTTGCTCTCCCCGCGGAGCGGCAACCCAAGGACTTTGAGACACAACCTCCACGGTACATCACTGAAGACGGCTTTGACTTCTGGGATATCTTTTTTCAGGTCTGGGCTACTTCAGAGGGCGTGTGGCCCTACTACCACAGCCCGTATCAGCCTACAGACCTAGCACAGGTACTGATAGCAGCCACGGCGATGCGCGGACTCCTCTGTGCCATGCCACGCGAGACCGTCGTTGACTTCCGCCCCTTCCTTGGAGAGCCCGGCACAGGCATGGGCGCCGACCCACGCGAGGGCTAGGATCTGGCCTTATTCCTACTGGCTGCAGAGACGCGCGCCACCCATGCAGTACACATTCGTGTCTTTCACTCTCTCCGTCAGGGGCCTGCACAGCCTGCAGCTGATTACTGGCATCGCGCCATGCGCATCTACAGGCGCCTTGGGTACTCCGGAGGCACACAGCTGTGGGCGCTCCGTACGATGATGCTCAGAGTTCACCTTGAGTATACTGACATCTTCACACGGTACAGCGACGCTGTCCTCGAGCCCTTTTCAGCCACTATGCACCTTCTCCCTTGGGCGCACCAGCTCTTCCTCCAGGTGACTTCAGCCCGCGAGGCAGCCGTGGCCCATCAGGAGACTTCCTTTGCTGCAGCCGTCGTCGCATCACCACCATCATCCCTCTTGCAGTCTCCTTCTTCATCCTCCATCACATCCTCGTCTTCCTCCTCTTCTTCGGCCCCACCCACACCCACTCAGACATAGGGTGTTGCAGCAGCAGTTGAGGGGAAGAAGAAGAAGGGGAAGCGGGGATCAGGCCAGCAGCAGTCGCCCTCCAGTGGTAGCAGTGGACATTCCGTTCACTACTACAACTGTGGAGGCGCCCATCGCTACACCGAGTGCCAGCAGCCGCTCGACTGGGAGCGGATTACTTGTGGGCTCCAGGCTGCACACGCCCTCCATTCCACGTCCAGCACATCATCCTCAGGACGCGTGGTGGCCACGACTGCAGCTGTTCCTCCTTCTCCATCGGTGAGTGGCAGCGATCCGGACCCACGCAACCTCACCATTGCCGAGCTCCGACACCTTCTGGTGCTCCGCTTTCAGTGAGGTGCGAGTGTGTTGTCAAACCCGAGTGATTCAAAGACTGTCGGTCCGTCTGTTCTTATGGCTCGCGATGACTCGTGTGGGGGGGCACAGTCGGCATGTGATGATGATGGACCTCACTGTACAGATTGGATTCATGAGTCTCACCTTTGTGCCCTTCGTCGTTTCTCCCCACCTACTGCCCATTGTCTGTCTGAGGCCAAGTGTTCCATTGCTTGTTGTACTGTGACGTCCTCCAGTCGTGATTCAGGTGGCACTTGGATCATCAATTCAGGTGCCACTCATCCCATGACGTGTCGTCGTAGTGACTTCGTTGTTCTCGGCCCTGTTGCGTCTGTTTGTTCCGTCCGCACAGGCTCTGGTCAGTCCTTGCCAGTCAAAGGTTTCAATTGTCCGTCTTGCCCCTTGTATCTCTCCGAGGTGCTGTTTGTGCTTGACCTTAAGCTTAGTTTGCTTTCTGCACGTGCTTGCACACTGATGGGACTCTCTATGGAGCACACTGCCGAGTCCGCGACTTTGACTGCCATTGACACTCGCAGCGTGGTTCTGCGTGCCTCTGTTGTGGATGACCTGTACCGTGTCTCCCGGACTTTTGCTCCTTGCTCTCCTTCCCCTTCCGCTCGTGTTTTTGTCACTGGTGTCTTGTCTCCTGAGCACCAACGATTGCTTCATCGTCATCTGTGTCATGTGGGCTCTGACACTATATCGAAGCTCATTCGGACACAGCCCGCTCTCGGTCTTGATGCGGCTTCTTTCGAGAAGCCGCCCAAGAGCGACTGTCTCTTCTGTGTCCAGGGTAAGATGCATCGCTGCACCTACCCTGACTCTTGTTCTCGCACACTTCGCCCTCTCGAGTTAGTCCATTCGGACCTTCTTGGTCCTCGTCCTGTCGAGTCTTTGTCCGATAGGGGTCGATACGTCCTGTCTCTGACTGATGACCTCACCCGGATGCGGTGGGTCTACAGCCTACGCCAAAAGAGTGACGCGGCTCTCGCGGTTCGCCTCTGGCTAGTGATGGCTGAGCGTCAATCCCGCCACACACTGCACACCTTTCGCTCGGATCGTGGCGGCAAGTTTCTAGGCTAGATGGATAGCTTCTTCAATGAGCACGGGGTTTTTCACCAGGTCTCCGCTCCTGCTACTCCTCAGTAGAATGGTGTTTCTGGGCGTTGGAACCGCACCATGGAGGATGCGGTTCGAGCTATGCGGTCTGAGTGCAGTCTCCCAGAGTCCTTTGCTTTTGAGGGCTTTGCCTACATGACTTGGGTCTGGAACCGCCTCCCGCACGGTCCCCTTTCGGACCACGTTACACCGTATAAGCTCTGGTTTGACCACCGTGCTGACCTTTGTCTCGCTCGCGTCTGGGGGTCCTTGGCTTTCGTGTGGTACACCGAGGACCAGCAAGGGTCCAAGGTTTCACCGCAAGGTCGATTGTGTGCCTTTGTAGGCATCTCCCCGCGATTGAAGGCCTAGCGTTTTTGGGACCCTACCTGTCGTCGCATTGTTGAGTCACGCGACGCGCTCTTCTTTGAGTCCCTCACCTACCGTGATCTGACGTCGATTACATCGCTGTCTGTCAGGCACATCCCTACGTGTGAGGTTTCTTGCCGGATGGGGGAGTCTTTGCCTGGAAGCACCCCTCGCCACGCTGATGTGTCCGTTCGAGCTCCCTCCACTTCAATGTCTTTGGCTCTTTATGACCCATCGATCATCGCTGTCGGCCCAGAGACCTCTCTAGCACCACCGACTTCTACCCCGGTTCCCTTGCCTCCCTCAAGTACCCATGCTCCTACACCTGTGCATACTCCTGTGTACATCGACACTCTTGCCTCTGTGTGTGGCCCCGCCTCACCTACCCCTACTGTCACACCGAGTCCCGTGTCTCCCACATACGCATCTCCTCGCACGACATCACCAGCTCCCTTGCCTTAGCTCTCCCCGGCTGTGATTGTGCCCATTCTTGAGCCTGAGGTGCGCCCCTCAAGCCCAGGTTACTCCTGTGAGCCTGGCGATCGTCTTCGACCATTGGACTCCGGAGCTCAGCGAGTGTCTGGCCCTACACCCAGGCGCTCCACTCGCAGCGTCGTAAGTGGTGACCCCGGCACAAAGGCCCTAGGCCTGAGTGTATGCACTGACCACACAGAGGTACACCCGGCGTGTCCCGTAGGGCACAATCTCATCGCTCGTGAGTTCCACATCGCGTGTGATGCAGCAGCCAATCTTGTGGTCGTCAGACCAAGCACTAAGGCGTGCGCTCTTGCCACGCAGAGCTCTCCCTCTTTGGCGCCTGACCCAAGCACACAGAGGGAAGCTCTCTCATCATAGGATGCAGACGCCTGGCATGCTGCCTGCGAGGACGAGCTTTGCGCCATCCGAGAGCATGGAGTTTACGTGCTAGTCGACCTTCCACCTAGGAGGAAGGTTATTCAGGTCAAGTGGGTCTTTCGCAAGAAAGTGAAGCCAAATGGCTCACTGGAACATCACAAGGCTCGCTTGGTCGTCAAGGGGTACTCTCAGATTGAGGGCATCGATTACACTCACACCTTTGCCCCTGTCGGCCGTATGACCTCAGCTTGAGCTCTGTTTGGCGTAGTGGCTCAGCATGACTTGGAACTACACCAAATGGATGTGAACAATGCGTTCCTCCATGGCTCTCTGGATGAGGAGATCTACGTGGCTCAGCCACCTGGCTTTGAGGACGGCGACAAGGTCTGGTGCTTGCGCAAGTCCTTGTACGGCCTCAAGCAGTCTCCTCGGTGTTGGAACCAGGAGATCACTGGCATCCTGACTCGTGCGGAATATGTACAGAGTGAGGCAGATCCCTCTCTCTTCATCCGCCGGATGCCTGAGCGGTTAGCCACCATCCTCGTCTATGTCGATGACCTTTTGATTGCGTCTCCTTCACTGGAGGCCGTGAAGGAGGCCAAGGCCGTCCTCCACACTGCCTACAGGATGAAGGACCTTGGTCCTACAGTGGTGTTTCTTGGCATGGAGATCGTACGAGACTGCAGACGTCGTACTCTGCTGCTGCACCAGGCCCGATACGCACGTGTTGTGGGGGAGCGTTTCAGCGACCTCCTTGGCGTTGTGCCCACGGCTTCCACACCTCTCATACCCGACGGGCAGGATGCCCTAAAGGTGGACGATCCCACACAGTTGGGGGAGACAATGGATGTGACCTTGTACCTCCGTCTCATCGGATCTCTGATGTACCTGGCCACTACAACACGTCCGGACATCGCATTCGCCGTCAACCTCCTTTCCCAGTTTTTGTAGGCTCCACGTGCTAGAGCCCTTCATGCGGCTGTGCGAGTTTTGCGGTACGTGGTCTCCACACCGTACCTTGGACTCTTCTTTCGCCGGTAGTGTTCGGTGGTCCTTGACGGCTACACTGACAGCGACTAAGCTTGGAGCCCAGACGGACGCAGTCGCACGGGCTACGTGTTCCTGCTCAGTGGTATCGCTGTATCCTGGCGTAGCGGGAAGCAGGGCTGCATTGCACGTAGCTCATCGGAGGCAGAATATGTTGCTCTGGGTGTAGGGGCTGCTGAGGCGGTATGGCTGCAGCGCCTGTTCCTTGAGCTGGGACAGTCAGTACCCACCATTGTGCTTCGTTGCGCCAACCAGAGTGCTCTTGCCATTGCGGAGAACTCTGGTGTCTTCCATGCTCGCACAAAGCACATTGCAGTGGAGCATCACTTTGTGCGTGACCTTGTGGAGTGACACGTGATCTCCGTCATTTGGGTTGGTGCTGACATGCAACGTGCTGACTTCTTGACGAAGGCACTAGCACGCGGAAAGTTCCTGGTGGCCATTCGTTCTGTCGGACTTTGCCCCTTGCCTGAGAGTGGTTGAGTGTGAGGTATTGTGGTGGCCATTTATTTTGTCGTTGCACACGTTGTTGTACTCGTTTCAGTGTTGCACGTGTATGGACATGCGTACCATCGGGTCATGGGGGAGTGTTGTGATTCGTAACGTTTCTGTCGACCTGAACAGTTTACTATGACCACTCGGCCGTGTCCATACTCGTGCAGATCCCTGATGCGGACCCAGGCGGTACCGGTGCGTCATCTGGTGGCGGACTACCAGCTTGGAGCTGACTGACGACCGTTCCAGAGCTCTGGACGCTACCCGGGACTTCTTGTAGTTTTTCTGCAGCACGCAGGACTTTATCGGTGGACTGGTCGTGGGCCCGATTTGCATGTTTTGCATTGTGTGTCCATCGTTCGATGCCGGATGCATGCATGTGACTAGTCGTAGCATCCGGCTTGTGATTTTGCACGTCTAGGTTTAGACAGCGTAGCGTTCTGACATGTGTGCGCAGAGTTACGGCCAAAGTAATGGTTTTGGGCCGGTTTTAGGACAGATCTTGAACTGCCACGTGCGACACCCGCCGTGCGCCGCGGCAGGTACTTATGCCATGGACCTGTCATTTTTCATTCCTCTTTGCAAATTCTATTGAAGCATTCAGACACTTTGCCTTGTGTCCCCTAGCCAAACTCTTGCCGTTGCGTGAACGACCTGTGACTGTCGTCACCGTCTGATCAGGCACTGACGCCTGGTCAACAAGAGTGTTGCTAGGAAGCTTCTTTGCATCTTCGCAGTGTACGTCTGGTACGTAACACTTCCCGCCCATTTAGCCACGACGTCCTCGTGCGCATGCAAATGTGGCCCACTGACAACGATGAAAGCTGTCGATCGGCTGTTCAACGTCACGAAGGTTTTCATTATTGGTGTGTGGGCTTTGGCCTGACACTTTTGAGGAAAGTGAGGTTACTTAGGGTGTGGCACGATGCTATGGCTGTGGTGATGCTGATCAAAACCCACGCACCTGGTGAGTTCTACCGTTGTGATGTGGAGACCCATTACCTCCATGTTTTATGTATTATCCATGCATGGTATGGTCGAGACCCGGACACAGGGAGACGTTTTCGGGATCACGAGGAGACCTTGTTTCTGTGTCTCTCCTACATGATGTTTGACACGCAGATGTATGATTGACATCTTGCATGGTCGAGACCCGGGAACTTGGTGGGATGCACCATTGTCATGAGGAGACCATGTGTTGTGGTATGCTTGATCGGTGCTCGCTATGATTGGTTGCCTGAGCCATCNGGAGTGTTGGTGTGTGCGACTTCCACCTGTCACGAGCAACGGCCAGGAGAGCAGCGGTACTGGAGAGCGCGATGACATACTCCCCGATGCGGACCCCGGAGGCACCGGCGCGTCGGAAGGTAGTGGACCACCCACTCGGAGCTGATCGACGACTGCCCCAACATTGTGGATGTTGTCTCAGGCCTTGTGCAGTTTTTTTCTGTAGCCTATCCTTTATGTGGACGCATCTGGCGCCAGAGCACCGGCGAGTGGTGACTCCACCCACCGGCAGCTGCCATAGAGCTACCACGACATCCTGGGTCCTTGCCGGGGTGCTTTGCGGCTTTTTTTAAGACGCTAGAGTATTCTCTGTGGATGGGCTCTTGAGCCCAATTTGCATGTTTTGGAGTGCTTGTCCATCGATCGGTGCCGGACTTATGCGTGTGAATAGCTATAGCATCCGACTCGTCTGCATCTCTAGGTTCAGATGGCGTAGTGTTTCGATTTGTATGCACAAGCTTACGACCAAAACAATGTTTTTGGGCCGGTTTTAGGACAGACCTTGCACTGCCGCGTGTGACACCTGTCGTGCGCCTCGGTAGGTATTCATGCTGTGGACTTGTCATTTTTTATCTCTCTCCAAATGGTATTGAAGCATTCTGACACTTTGCCTTGTGTCCCGTAGCCAGACTCTTGCCGTTGTGTGTACGACTTGTGATTGTCACCATCGTCTGACTAGGCACTGACGCCTAGTCAGCGACTGTGTCGCTGGGAGGCTTCCACGCATCTTCTCATTCATAGGGTACATAGCTGTTATGCGCGTCGTCCTAGCCGTGCCACTTGACAAGATATTTTGTTATTTTGCCACATTGTCCATGGCCGAGGATGTCCTCAATGACGTATTCCGTTCTCGTCCAGTTGGACAAGAGGAGGGGGAGGTACATCCCTGTCAGAGAAGTCCTTTCCGGGGTCTTCGTAGTGCTTGAGTTTCCTTACATGGAACATCAGATGAACATGCATAGTGTCGGGGAGTTTGAGACGCGCAATCACTGGAGTTTGCATGCGCTCGATCTCAAACGGTCCCAACCATTGAGGTTCAAGCTTTCATCTGTCGGCTCCACATAGTTTGAAGTTGGTCAAGCTGAGAAGAACTTTGTTGTCGGCAGCGAAAACATTGTCGTTACGGTCTCGGTCAACTACTCGTTTCATCGCCGCTTGTTTCGTCGCAAGTGTCGTCCGTGTTTCAACCCAAATGGTGGAGAAGTTGCGGCATTGGAAGTTAGCCGCAGAAATGTTGCTCTGGCTCACGAGTCTGGCAGGTGTGGCGAAAGGTTTATCATACACTAGTTCAACTGCAGTTTTACCCATTGCAGTGGAGATGGTAGAATTGTATGCGATTTTGGCAGTTGGAAGCCTTTGTGTCCAATCTGTCCCATGAGGTTCGCATAAGGGTTGGAGAAGTTGTTTGAGCGTTTGGTTGGTCCGCTCGGTCGGGCCGTCAGATTGAGGATGCAATCCGTTGAAAGTTGGATCCGACTGCCGTAGCAAGTCATCAGTTTGCACAGAAAAGGACCACGGAATCGACCGTCTCTGTCGTTTGTCATGGTTCCCAGCACGTCTTGTAGCCGCACGATGTGATTTTACAAGAGCCGCTCTGTTCTCTCAGCACCGACAATGGTCGTAGTAAAAAAAAAAAGTAAGACATTGTGGAAAAATCTGTTCGCAACCACGAGGATTGCATCATACCCCTCGGGCGTGACTGGTAGTCATGTGACAAACTCCATGGAGATTTCGTTCCACGGTTCCGTCGGGATGAGCAGCGGCTGCAAAAGACCGGGTGGTCGTGTGCAACGAGATTTTTGTCGTTGACACGTGTCGCAGGATTTGCAGAAGTGGGCCACGTTGGATTGCATCTTGCCCCACCAATAGTGTTTTGCCAGCTTCTTCAACATCTCGTCTTCTCCGAAATTTCCACCACGACCACTGTCAAAGCACTCTTCAAGTAGCATGCATCGGAGTTCATCATTTGGGGGAACGATGACACGACGAGTGAATCGTCACCATCAATGGTGTGTGTTGTGCCAGAGTTTTGCCTTGTCGTATCCGCCATGCTTGATGAAGCCTCGTGTGACCAACTGCTCAAGATCTAGATCTCGTTGCTGCTGTAGCGTTGTTGCCTTAGCCATCAGATCCGGTCGATGGCTGAGCGTGTCTGTAGAGTTGGTTTTGCCTGGTTGTTACTCAATATCATAGTCAAACCCAAATTTGAAGAGCTCCATCCATCGGATTTGGCATCGACTGAGGTTTGACTATGTGAGCAAATAATTCAACGCATGGTGGTCAGTGTACACAATGCATTCGCAGCATTCTAGATAGCACTGCCATGTCTGAAATGCATGTATGACTGCCAATATTTCCTTCTGATGTAGGACATAGTTGAGTTCCGGTCCGTGCATTTTTCTTAATATGAATGCGACTGGTTGTTCTCCATTGCCATGGTCTTGCAAGAGGATTGCGTTGATGGATGGATCTGAGTCGTCCATAGCCACGACGTAGTGGAATGTTGGATCCGCTCATTGTAAGGTTGGTGACGAGGTCAAAGCATTTAGCAAAGCAATGAACACTTCTTGTTTGTTGTCTCCCCACCGCCACTCATTTTCTTTTTGGGTGACATCGGAGAGTAGCGCTGACACTGGGGCCTAATCCCGTATGAAGTGCCAGTAGTAATTACAAAAGCCAAAAAAAGCTTAAACGTCTCAAACGTTGGTCGGCGTCAGCCAATCAACGATTGCTGCTCCTTTTTTTACATCCATGGTGGTCCGTCCATCGTTGATAACGTGACCCAAAATCTCAATCAAACGGCAATAAAAGTCGCACTTCGAGAGTTTTCTGAAATTTTTATCTCTTTGCAAAACTTCAAGAACTTCTCGAAGATGCCCATCATGCTCCTCCGGGTTTAGATGTACACCAGGATGTCGTCGAGATACACCACGACGAAATCGTCAACGTATAGGCAGAAAATGATGTTCATCACTGCCATGAACATCGCCAGGGCATGTGTAAGTCCGAATGATATAACCATGAACTCAAAATGCCCGTAGTGAGTTTGGAATGCCGTCTTCTCAATATCGACATCTGCCACACGAATTAGGTGATAGTCGCTTCGTACGTCGATTTCGGTGAAAAATCGAGCTCCTAGGAGTTGGTGAAAAAGTTTGTTGGCTCGGGGAAGAGGATAGTGGTTCTTGATGGTAGCATCGTTCAGCGCCCCGTAGTCCACGCACATCCGCATTTCACCAGTTTTTTGCTTTTGGAACAGAACAGGTACGACGTACAACGACGTAGATGGACGGATGAACCCCTGACCGAGCATCTTGTCGAGCTGCTTTTCCAGCTCGATCATTTCATGATCGCTCATCCGATGGGCCCCTCGAACTATTGGTCAGCTGCCCGGTTTGAGTCGTGACGGTCGATGTGTTGTTGAGGTGGTAGGGTTTTTGGGAGTTCATAGAAGAAGACGTCTGCAAACCCAAGATGAGGGGTGCCAAGTCTTTGAGTACCATCGTGAAATTTGTTGATGCCGATGAGGCTAACGAAGCCGACGAGGGTGATGAGTCAGCTTCTACTACTTGCGTTTCCTCCACTGGCTTGAGATGTATGAGCCACGCACGAGCTCCTCGGTGCATGTAGTATTTGGCCACGTTTAGCAGTATCGGTTGTACGGATTATTGCTTTTCGGCTTATGCAGCTTCCTCTGCTGCTTCCACCTCTACTTCTTCCGCTGTCATCTTCCGTCCCAAGCGCAAAGTTGTTGCTTGGCACCGTTGATTTCCACATACTTGTTTTTGTTAATCAAATCGACCTACAGATTGTGTAGGTACAGGAAATCTTGTCCAATAATAATGTTGTCGTCACTCATTGGACAGGACCTCTAGATTGTTACATGCTATAGACCTCCCACTTGTATTCGTAGTGGTTCTCGGAGTCTTCGTATTTGCAATCTTTCATCAACGGGTTTTCCTTCAAACATCCCTAGTTTGGTCTGCAAACCCAGTTTGCAAACCATTTCATTGCTTACAAAATTGTGAGAAGCCCCTCCATCCAATAGTGCTGGTACCATTCTGTGACTTTTGAATCCTCTACGTTGCACTCTTAGCAATATTGCCGGTTGGTCGTCCTCATGCCTCTCGCCAAACGTTGTGATCTCAAAAATCCTCTACGGCATCCTAGGCCGTTCAGATGGATGACCATTTGGCACGCATCGTTCCTCACGAACAAGAGCCGCGCCCTTCCCTCATGCCCTTTGCCGTTTTCCGACTCGTTTTTCTGTGAACTTCCCCCTTTTTTTGGCTTGTAGCTTGCTTTGAAAGTTGCAATCAATGTGCCCGACTCTTCCGCACTTGAAGCAAGTGTACATAACTCTCTGGTTGATGGCATCCACTTACATAAAAGTCGAGAAGTTCCCCGACTGGCCATTCTGGTTTCCACGACAATCGTGGCTGGGAGGTCGCCAGCCATAGGATTCTTGGATCCAAGCATTCTCGTCGGCGCTGTCGATCCTTTGTATTGCTGCAACCATTCACGGTAAGTCATTTTGAATGCCAGAAATGGTAATCGCTCGTCGAATGCCTCCTTTGAGGCCATTGTTGTAGTGGAAATAAAGCTCGTCGTGGGCGATGCCTGTACCAGTGATGATCTCACGGAATCTCCGCTTGTACTCTACTACGCTAGACTATTGATGAAAATGCTATAGCTTGGACTGAGTGTCAAACTTCTCGTTCACTCATCCAAATCGTGTAAGCATAGCGTGCGAGCACTTGTTCCAATCGGTTGGTGGCATCTGCTCGTCTTGCCATTGCGGTTTGATCCGCTCCAAGGGTAGAACGCCTGCGGTCGGCGATATGAGACGAGCGCTCTTGGCCGTCGATGAGGCTCTGCCGGTCTCTTGCTATTGTTGGATGGCCTTTAGCTCAGACCACCAACTTAGTACCATGCCACACAAAAGTGCGGCCGCGAGGTCAACCTTTTATCATCGTCCTTGACCCCATAAGAGATGAATTACACCTCTAGACTCAACAGCCACATCCGAACCATTGGTCCCTTTGAGTTTGTGGGATCGAACGGCTCGGGAGGGGCCGTGCGAGTCTTAGGTTTGCTCAAGAGTTTGGTATTTCTCTCAACAAGCACCACCTCTCGTGCACTTGCATTACAAAGAGCCTCCATCGCGATGTGGATCTGCTGAAATAGATAGCTATTGATTCCCTTGAGCATAAAGATACGGTTTGCCGGTTCCCCGTCTATCCATGCTTGTCGTCCAGTGCCACCTGTCGTTCCTGTTGTGGTTTTCATGGCTATTGATAGGGGCGACTGGTTTACCGTCGATGGATCCACGACCGGATTGGTCGTCTGAGCCATAGGGTTGATCTTGTTGACATATTGCCTACCATGCCAGCGTTCGCTGCTGCTTCAGGGTTTGCGTGCATAAGCACGTTCTGCTCCTCCATTGCAGAATTTGTCGCCAAAGACCCGCTGCTGGTTTTCGGATGCGCTCAATCGCTTCACGTTGTAGTCTCAAAGTCTAAGAAGTCTTTACATGTGAGATGTACTGACGGCTTGTGCGAGGTAGTCATTTGGATGGGTAAAGTAATTGGATGCCTCTCTAGCACCATTCGTGCTTTGGTGCCAAGTGTTATGCCGAACAGAGCGTAGATGGTGAAAAGGTAGAAGTTGTGTAGTAGAACACGATTGAGGATTTAGGAAACTTGAACATTTGATAATTAACGGTAAGTGTACTTTGATGACAAGTGTCAAAATCATCGAACATATATATACAAGTGTCAAGTTACAAATGAGGTATTGTTGATGACGTTGGATCGATCGTAGAGCGACCTGTGCGGAGTCGCTTTGTGATTGGTCGGATTCAAGAAGCTCCTTTGAGGAGTCGGGGGGGGGGGCTTAAGAATCGATGGCGAAGACGCGCAATGCACCTTTATGAATCTGGATATGTCCCAATGTGTCGAGAAGTCAATCGTAAGGTCGTGATACCTCTTTCGATGATTCTTGAAAGTGGTCAGAGTTGTCAGAAAGTGCGAAAAGGTTCGTCGGAGGGTGAGGGCAGTTGGCCGAATTGCCCTTAATTTTCAGAGCGAAAAATCGAGGTCTCGCCGCGCGGTGGGCTACTTGTGTAATGACAGGAATGCCCACTCACAAAGATTAGGGACTCATGAACGTCCGGTACGTATCAATACATGTTGCAACTGCTATGCAGAGCGAAACCTAGGTGATGAAAATAAGTAAACCTAGGTGGAAGTTTATTTTTTAATGAAAGTTGTATACATCATGTATCCATTTTCTAAAAGCAAAGGTTTGACCCCCCCACCTCACAAGAATAGGCCTAATTTGGTCCTACAGCGAAACAATGAGTCCCATTCGCACCAGTCTTGCAATGATAAATCTCACTCACCCTTTGTACAGTAACAGGGTTTAAGGTCTAAGAAACAAAACGATTCCACTCCTAATTAGGCAGTATATTGACATCATATGACATGTGACGGCATCATGCTAACGTAAAATTTTTGTGGTCCAAAAACCAAAAATGCCTTTTTAGAGGGGTTCCTAATGATTTGAGGGGTGATTTCTAAAGAGTCTACATGGTGGTTCAAGATGTTACGTACCAAACATACACAAGTCCCTGATCTTTCCAAGTGGGAATTGCTGTCATTATACAAATAGCCCACCATGCAACAAGACCCCGATTTTCACTTTGATGGTTGAGGGCAATTTGGCCTACTGCCCTCACCCTCCGGCGATCCTTCTCGCACTTTCTGACAACTTCGACCACTTTCAAGAACCGTCAACAAAAGTGTCACAGCCTTTTGGTTGACTTCTTGACGCACCAAGAAACATCGAGATCTGCAAAGATGCACCTCATATCTTTGTCGTCGATCTTCAAAGCCCCCCCTGATTCCCTGGCGGAGGTTCTCGATCCAACCACTCACGATGAAACTCCACACGCGTCGCTCGACAATTGACTCGACGACCTCTACAATGTCTAATTTGTAAGTGGACACCTATACATATGCATTCGATCATTTCTACACTTTTCATTGAAGTACACTTGTTGCTTATTATAAATATCTCGTGTCCCAAATTCCCAAACCGGTTTGTGCCTCGCAACTTCTACCTATTCACCATCTACGCTTAGTTCGGCATAACACTTGGTATCAGAGCGCGGCCGTGTTAGAGAGGCATCTGACTACTTTACCCATCCAGAGGACGACCTCGCACCAGCTGTCAGTGAATCTTGCACCTCAAAACTTTGCAGACTTTGCGGCCACGACATGAAACAAGAGAGTGCATCCGACGACCAGTAGCGGGTCTTCGGCGATGACTTCGGTGGTGGAGCAGATTGTGCCTATGCACGCGTAACCTGAAGCGGCAACAAACACTTGCGTGGCAGGCTATGTGGTAGCTGAGTCAACCCTGACGGCTCCAATGACCGACCCGGTCACGGATCCGACGGCGGTAAACCAGCTGTCCTTACCAATAGCCTCAACAATTGAAGCGGGAATGAAAGGTGGTACTGGACGATAAGCACGGATTAATGAGGAACAAGCAAACCGTATCTCCATGCTCAAGGGGATCAACAACCATATGCTTCAACAACTCAATGTCGCGATGGAGGCTCTTTGCAACGCAAGTGTGTGGGAGGCAGTGCTCGTCGATAGAAATACCCAACTTTTGAATGAACCCAAGATTTGTCCGGCCCACCCAAGCCCTTTGATCCTGCAAATCCTCAAAGACCAATGATGCCAATGTGGCTGACGAGCTTGGAGGAATAATTCACCGCTGATGGGGTCAACGACGATCGAAAAACAATTGACCTCACGGCCGCGCTTCTACGTGGCATGGAATTAACATGGTGGTCTTACCAAAATGCCATCCAACGACAACAGGAAACCAACGGGACCTTATCGACGGCCAATGATGCCCATATCATATCACCGACTGCAAGCATTCTACCCTTGGAGTAGATCAACCCACAATGGCAAGATATGCTGATACCACCACCAGACTGGAGGGAGTTCTCACATGCAATGCTTGCACGATCTGGATGGCAGAACAAAGTTTATGACGCTTGGTACAAGCTCTAATGTTTCCGCAAACAATCCAGCATGGCAGAATACACGTAAAGATTCCATGAGATCATCATTGCTGCAGACTTTGCCCCCGACGAACTGTGTTTTCACTAAAACTATGGCCTCAAACAAGACATCTGGCAAGCAATCACCATTTCCGACATCTAGAATGATGTACCATGAAGAATTGTAGGAGCCAAATGGCTCGACAGAATTGACTACGACGCTTGGATGCAAGAATCCTACGGCTGGTGACCTCCCAACCATAGTTATTGAGGGAACAGAAAAGGCCAGTCAGGAGAATCCTTGACTCTGATGGAAGTAGACGTCGTCGACCAAAGAGATACACGCACCTACTTTAACTGTGGAAAATTGGGCACATCGCTCCCAACTGCCACAGCAAGTAACAGGCAAAAAAGGGGGGAAGTTGTAAAAAATAGATTTGGGAAACGGCAAAGGGCATGGGTGAAAGGCGCGACTCTTGTCCAAAAGGAACAATCTACGCTAAATGACCGTCCATTCAAACAGCTCATGATGCCATAGAGGGTCTCTGAGACGAAGGATAAGATGACAACCAACCGGCAATACTGCTCAAGGTTGCAAAAGTTGCAGAATGGTACCAGCACTATTGGATAGAGGAGCCTTGCACAATTTTGTAAGCAACGACATGGTTCAAAAGTTGGGTTTGTAGACAAAACCAGGGGTGTTCAAAGGAAAAACTATCGACGGGAGATTACCGATACAAAGACTTCAAGAATCACTATGACTACTAGTGGGATATTTACGGGATGTAACGGTCTGGTGCTCATGTCCGATGAGTGATCAAAAAATCATTCTTGGATGCGATTTCTTAAACCAACACAATCCACAAATCGATTTGAACAGCGGCAAGGTCTACATGGAAATCGACGGCGCCAAGCAACAACTTTTGTGCGTGGAACAGAAGATGACAGCGGAAGCAGCAAAGGTGGAAGCAGCAGAGGAAGCCATAGCAACCAAGAAGTGACAACTAGTGTGGCCAATACTGCTCAACGTGGCCAAATATTGTATCTGATGGGGAGCTCATGCGTGGCTCATGTATCTCAAGCCAATGGAGGAAGAGGAAATGGCAAAAAGTGACTCATCGGCTTCAACAACCTCATCACCCTCATCAGCCTCATCGGCATCAACAAAGTTCGCGATGAATCCCAAGGAGTTTGCATCTCTCATCCAAGAGTTTGTGGATGTCTTCCCCGATGAACTCCCAAAAACCTTACCACCTCAACACGACGTCGACCATCGTATCAAGCAAAAACCGGGCAGCCAACCCACAGTCTGGGAGCCTATCAAATGAGCAACCATGAGCTGACTGAGCTGAAAAGGCAACTTGACGAGATGCTTTGTCATGGGTTCATGCGCCAATCCGCGTCACCATATGCTGCACCAGTATTTTTGGTAAAAAAACTGGTGAGGTGCGGATGTACATGGACTATCGAGCGTTGAACAATGCTACCATCAATAACCGCTACCCTCTTTCCTGTGCAAACAAATTTTTTGATCAACTCCGAGGAGCTCGTGTTTCCACCAAAACCGACCTACGCAAGTCTGGTTATCACCAGATTTGCATGGCAGATGTCGACATTGAGAAGACGGCATTCCAAACACGCTACGTGTATGTTGAGTTCATGGTGATGCCGTTCATACGCACAAACAATCCAGCGACGTTCATGGCGGCAATTAACAACATTTATTGGCCAAACCTTGGCGATTTTGTCGTAGTATACCTCAACAACATCCTGGTGTATAGCCGCACCCCGGAGGAGCACTATGGACATATCCACAAAGTTATTTAAGTTTAACAAAGATTTTTTTTGGAAAGCTCTTGAAGTACAACCTTGGTTTCCATTCGATCGAGTTGTTGGGTCACGCCATCGACGGCGGATGGATCACTATGGATCTTAAAAAGTGGCAGCAATATCTGATTGGCCAACACCCATGTTTTCCTAGATTTAGCGACTTTGGAGCTAAAGTCGAAGTCGCCACATCGACCTAAGTCGGCATGGAGTCAACATAGAATTTTGCTCTTTATCCACATGAGTCCATGCAGTAACATAGGCTGGGTTCTCCTTTTTTAATGGGGAAAAAGGGGGATATATTGGCCTTGGTTCAGCACTCAGTTTTGGCCACTCGGTCCACCAAAGTCGACCTCGCGGAAGCCCATGTCGATGGTGCCAGGTTGTTGCACGTGTAGATGCCATCATGTGGACTGTCATTATCGAGCACAGCTAGGATGGCCAATGAGGAACAATCGATTGAAATCTAGACTTCATGCTCCAATGAGAGTGGGCCAAGTACGTCAAGACCTGCCACCCTATAGAGAGCCTTGAATGGAATAATGGAAATCTACATGCATGAACCATGTATCCATCTCCACACTGGCATATCCTTCCTTGTGGTCAGATTCTCTTCATATGGACAGTTAGTGGTCCGTCCACCAGGGACATCAACAACGTAGGGCAGGTTATTGTGCTCTGTTCTTGTTCACTTCCATACACTTGCAGACACTGCCATGGCGAGAGGGCCAGCCGCCTCTACTTTGGCTGCAGTTTGACCAAACCCAGCCACCGGACTTTGTGATGTGTTTGCGTATCACATCATAAGGGTTTGATGCAATACTTGTGGTGGTTGACCTGTTCTTCAACAATCCAAACCCCATCATGACAACAATGATGGCTATTGCCGTAGGAGAATTGCAAGTATTTCTCAATAATATCGTGAGGTTACATTCAACGCTCTCCTCCATGACCAACAACCAAGAAGGGATGTTGAACACAAAGGTTTGGCAGGAGTCAATGACTCCCTACAACGGTCGGATGTAGCCGTCGACAGCCTTCCATCCTCTCACTGATGGACAGATCAAGAGGATCAATAAATCACTTAAAAAACTACTTTGAACTAGGTTCAAGCTATATAGCATTGCCAGAGTGTCCAAGATTTTGACCGTCAAGCTCGTATACAACTTCATGACCTTTGTCCATAAGGGAAAAACAGTTTTCAAGTTGATTTAAGGCAAAGTACATATAATTCCAGTATGTCAACAACACTCACGCAACATATTGGAATTCGACATCAAGTTCCAATGATCTTGCAAAACTTGTTGTAGGACATGGCAAGCTCTCAAAAAGAAACATGCGTCGGTGAAATGAGTACATGACAAGAACCAGACTAACACGTAGTTGGACATCGATGATCACATCATCTCAAGTTGACAATCGTCAAGCTACGTGAATAAGATTGGGCAAAGGTCAAACTCAACTGGTTTGGCATGATCGTCGTATTAAAGGTGTGGACCCTTGTCATGTTCAAACATCTCTTACTAGATAGGTATGGTCATCTACTCAATTTTCTACAGCAAGCCACTCAAACACTGTTGGGACCCAAGCGAGCACTTCCTTGTCATAAAGGTGCCTCTGCCACCACCCATGGAAGTGGAAAGGGATAGAGAGTACAAAGTTAGAGGCATCCTTGCACACAACTGACAAGGCAAAGTAACATAATACATTGCCAAAAGACCGTTTTTGATATTGTACAACTGATACGAGTCCTATGAAAACGTACTTGACATTAATTGTAAAATCGACTTCTATGTTAGTTGACTTACATGGATGTTTGTTCACACGTTGGGATGTCAGCACTATACAGTCGGGGAAGTGCAATGTCTGAGAGATACATGATTCCGTTAACTATACACCTGGAAATTATTACCATTATATGTTTGGTCCATAAAGTGAACATTTCTATAGATTGTCCTTGGGCATCATGACCAATTACCTCCACCGTTGGTACCCTGGTATGAAAGATTCTAACCGATTTGACCACATACAAAACAATTTGATACAAATTGTGTAAACCGTATCAATTTTCAGTAACTATTGGTTGGATTATGTAGGGGACTACTATTTTTTAAGACAGTTTTCCATTCAAGGTCCCTTGATTTATCAACAACATTTCTTGATGTAGCTACTCATCACGTGAATTTGCAAAGATCAATTGATTATGGTGCTTAAGAACCCAACCATACCTGATTCTAGTTTGTGAAATCATATACACTTACTCGACACTTCGAACAATTCTCATGGAAGTAGACTTGACTCCCATTTTCAATTGGTCACGTGTTCGATTGTCTTAAAAAAAAAAACCAATCACTCCTGATTTGTAATGAGTAACTATCATATATCCCAACTTAGAATTAGTAAGCCCTATCAGCCCTGTTATGCTGAACAGAGTGTAGATGGTGAACAGGTAGAAGTTGCGAGGCTCAACACGATTGAGAATTTGGGACACTTGAGTAATTTATGATTAGCAGTAAGTATACTTCGATGACAAGTGTCGAAATGACCGAACATATACACAAGTGTTGAGTTACAAATGAGGTATAGGCGGGGTCATTGGGACAATCGTTAAGCAACGTGTGTGGAGTCCCGTCGTGAGTGGTCGGATTTAAGGAGCTCTGCCAAGAAGTCGAGGGGCTTTGAGGATTGCAAGGACGCGAGATGCATCATTGTAAATCTAGATATGTCTTGATGCGTCAAGAAGTAGACCGAAAGGTCGTGACACTTTTGTCGATGATTCTCGAAAGTTGTCGGAGTTTCCAGAAAGTGCAAGAATGTTTGCCAAAGGGTGAGGGAAGTTTGCCGAATTGCATTCGACCGTCAAAGGAAAATCGAGGTCTTGACGCGTGGTGGGCTACTTTTGTAATAACAAAAATGCCCACTTGGAAAGATTCGGGACTCGTGTACATTTGGTACATAAGACTTCTTCCCCTTTTAGCCGTGACGTCTCGGTGCGCGTGCAAATGTGGCCAAGTGACTATGGTAGTATCCGTCGATGAGGTGATCGATGTCTCGGAGGCTGTCGTATGGTTTCCAATTGTTGTGCATGGTTTTGTATCCATGCCACTCGACAAGATGTTCTGCTTTTTTCCACGTTGATGATGGCCGAGGATAACATTGGTGACATTCTCCGCATCCTTGTCCGCTTGTACAAGATGATTGAGAGGGAAATCCTTGCTAGGGAAGTTCTCTCTCGGGTCTTGGTAGTGCTTGAGTCTACTGGTATGGAACACCAGATGAACTTGCATAGTTTCGTGGAGTTTGAGCCGCGCAACTACGGGGGTTTGCATGCGCTTGATCTCAAATGGTCCAAACCATCAGGGTTTGAGCTTCAAACAATCAGCTCCATGGAGTTTGATGTTGCCCATTCTAAGGAGAACTTAGTCTCTAGCGGTGAAAATGCTGTCACTACGATGCCGGTCAACTACTTGTTTCATCGACTCTTGTGTCATTGCGAGTGTTTGTCGTGTTTCATCCCAGATGGTGGAGAAGTCACATTGTTGGGCATCAACCGCGGTAATGTTCATCTGGCTGTGTAGCTTGGCTGGTTTGGCGGGATGTTTTCTGTACACCACTTCAAACGGAGTTTTACCCGTTAAGGTGGAGATCATTGAATTGTATGTGATTTTGGTGGTCAGGAATTTTGGTGCCCAATCCGTCCCATGAGGTTCACATAGTGTTCAGAGAAGTTGTTAAAGTGTTTGGTTGGTCTTGTCGGTTTGGCCGTCGGTTTGAGCATGGAACAGTGTTGAAAGCTCAATCTGACTGCCGTAGTGTGTCATCATTTTGTGCCAAACATGGCTAGTAAATTGACCGTCGCTGTTTCTAGTGATGGTTCTCAGCACACAGTGTAGCCGCACGGTGTTGTTTAGAAACAGCCGTGTTGTTTCCTTGGTAGTGACGGTGGTCGTCATTGGAATAAAGTCAGACATTTTTTAATATATGTCAACAACCACAAGGATTGCTTCATATCCCTTGGGTGTGACTGATAACCTCATGATGAAGTCCATGGAGATGTCAGTCCATGGTACCGTCCGAATGGGGAGTGGCTGAAGAAGTCCGGGTGGTCATGTGCAATAGGATTTTTGTCTCTGACACGTGTCGCATGATTTGCTAAAATTGGCCACGTTGGATTGCATTTTGTCATACCAATAGTGTTTTGCCAGCTTCTTTAGCGTCTTGTCTTCTCCAAAATGTCCACCTGGACCGATGTCGTGGCACTCTTCAAGCAACATGCGGCAGAGTTCATCGCTCGGGGGAACAACCACCTGGAGAGTGAATCGTCACCGCCAATACAGTGCGTCATACCAGAATTTCGCCTTGTCGTATGCGCCATGCTGGTTGTAGCCTTGTCTGGACAACTCCTCAAGATACGGATCTCGTTGTAGCTAAAGCGTTGCTGCCTCATCCATCAGATCTGGTCTGCGGCTGAGCACGTTTGCCGGGATGGTTTTGCCTGGCCGGTGTTCAATATTGTAGTTGAACCAAAATTCAAGGAACTCCATCCATTGGGTTTGGCATTGACTGAGGTTCGGCTGCGTCTTCAGATATCTCAGAACATGATAGTCGGTACATACTATGCATCAGCGGCATTCAAGATGTTATCGCCATGTCTTAAAGGCATGTACAACAGCCATAATCTCCTTCTCATGAACGGCATAGTTGAGTTCTGGTCCGCACAGTTTCCTTGACATGTACGTGACCGGTTGCTCTCCGTTGCCTTGGACTTGTGGGAGGATCGTGCCGATGGCTCGATCTAAAGCGTCTGTAGCCATGACTTAATAGTTGGATCGGCTGATCATAGGGCTAGCACCGAGGTCAGAGAATTTTGCAAAGTGGTGAATGCTTCTTGTTTTCTATCTCCCCACGGCAGCTCATTTCATTTTGGAGTAAGGTCAGAGAGAGGCGCTGACACTTGGGTGTAATCCCGTATGAAGTGCCAATAGTACTTGAAAAGGCCAAGAAAAGCTTGAACGTCTCAAGCATTGGTCGGCGCCGGCCAATCAACGTCTATTGCCACTATTTTTGGATCCATGGTGATCCGTCCGCCGTTCATGACATGAACCAAAATTTGGATCGAACAGCGACCGAAGTCACACTTCAAGAGTTTTCCAAAAAAATGATCACTTTGTAAAACTTCCAATGTTGTTTGAAGATGTCCATCATGCTCCTCTGGGTTGTGGTTGTACACCATGATGTCGTCGAGATATATGACAATGAAATCGTCGAGGTACGGTCGCAAAATGTCGTTCATCGTTGCCATGAACGTCGTTGGTGTGTTTGTAAGTCCAAACAGAACTATCGTGAACTCAAAATGCCCGTAGCGAGTTCGGAACATCGTCTTCTCAATGTTGGTGTTTGCCACACGATTCTGGTGATAACCATTGTATACGTCAATTTTCGGGGTTGAAGAACCTTTCGGAGTTGGTTGAAGAGCTTGTCGGCTCGGGAGAGAGGATAGCGGTTCTCGATGGTAGCATCGTTAAACGCCTAGTAGTCCACGTACATCCGCATTTTGCCACTTTTCTTTTGTACAAATAGTACAAGTGCAGCGTACAGTGATGTGGAAGGGCGGATAAACTCCTGAGCGTGCATCTTGTTGAGCGACTTTTTCAGCTTGGTTAGTTTGTGATTGCTCATGCAATAGGCCCCTCGAACTATGGATTGGCCACCCGGTTTGAGCTTGATGCGATGGTCGATGTCATGTTGTGGTGGTAGGGTTTTCGGAGTTCATAAGGGAAGAAGTCTGCAAACTCTTTGATGAGTGGTGTGAACTCTTTGGGTACCATCGCAAGCTTTGTTGTTGCCAATGAGGCCGATGAGGCTGATGGGTCAACTGCTGCCACTTTTGCTTCCTCCATTGGTTGAAGAGGTATGAACCACGCACGAGCTCCTCGTCGTATATAGAATTTGGCAATGTTGAGCGGTATCAGATGCATGGATTGTCCCTTTTCGGCTATTACGGCTTCTTTTGCTACTCCCATATCTAGTGCTTCCGATGTCGTCTTCCGCCTCATGCACAGAAGTTGTCGCTTGGTGACGTTAGTTTCTACGTAAACGTTGTTGCTATTCCAGTCATCATGCGCATTGTGCTGGTATCACATTTCACGTCCGAGAATGATTTTGTGATTACTCATTGGACATGTCCTCTGGAACGTTACATTCCAAAGATATCCCACTTGTAGTCGTAGTGGTTCTCAAAGTCTCTGTATTTGAAATTCTCCTCGATGGTTTTTCCTCCAAGCACCCTTGGTTCGGTCTGCAAACCTGGTTTGGAAACCATGTCGTTGCTTACAAAACCGTGAGAAGCTCCTCCATTCACTAGTGCCCGCTGCATTTTGCGACTGTTGCATCCTTGAGGTTGCACTCTTAGGAATATTGTCGGTTGGTCGTCCTTGCTAAGGAAGCGTTTTTTACACCATGCTATTCATTGTAAAAAGAAGAAGGCCTTGGCTAAGCTGATGGATGAAAAAAGCCACTTGTGGATCCTCTTCTTTGCCTTCATCATTGTTGTAAATATACTGGAGCCTTGTCTCCATTTCCACTTGTTTCCATACACCATAACGATTCATGCAAGCTCTTGTCCTCTTCTTACTGGTGGAAGTTAACTAAAGAAGGTTGATCGATACATCGTGGCATACATGGAGCAAGATAAGAACTACCTCTTCTGGCATGCACTTGTGGCCTGGGATGCATGTCAGAACGGATGGCTGCATGTCCAGCGTTTACTTTGCATGGACGACACTTTGCTCAAGTATAGTGTCAAGCAATTTTTATTCCTTGAACATTACTAGGACGTGAAAAACCATGCAGTCCCCATGGTGTAGAAAATCTGTCCACAAGAGGACAAAGAAAACTAGGGATGGTTCTTTCAGCAACATACTGAGGTGTATTTTGTAGCACGCCGCTACGAGACTGTTGTGATAAGTGACAGGGACGCTAGACTCATCTTTGTTGTGAAGCACGAGTTGCCAAGTGCCATGCACACATTCTGTGGTCGGAGGCGGGAACAGCAGCAACAAACATCACATTGAGGCTGGCATGTGCCTTCACACACAACAATTTTGACCAAGTGCTTGATGAGCTATGCTAGACCTCTGACAAGGCTCACAACTACCTGTCTGGGGGTGATGGGGCCGATGCAAGAGTGGGCCCGACTCAAGTGTCCGATTTCGCATTGCGGGAACATGGCATCCAACATGATGGAGTTTCTCAATGCTTGCCTCATGGACATCCAATACTTGTATCCGGTCCACTGCTTTGCTCAGATCTACTTATTGGTGCGGAGGCATTTTGCTGAACGTGGGTGTGCAACCCATGACCGCGAGACCTGGTACACGGCGGTGAAGGAGGTCAAACTGCAGTACTATACTGAACACGTGAAGGAGTACCGGGTACTCCGTCATGGTGGTCTCATGGGTACCATGAGCTCAAAGAGCCTCATAGGTTGGGAAGTAGACGTGAAAGCAAAGAAGTGCTCGTGTGGGTAGTAGACCAAGGGTATCCTTGCCATCACATGGTGGTGCTAATGTTGGATGTGGGCTTGAGCACACAACTCTACACCAACATGCATCTGAAATAGATGGTCTGATGTCGGACTTAGGGTTCATCCATGCCATGAGTGAAACTCAAGGAGGTGTAATATGCCCAACATGGGTGGGATCAGCCGGGTGTCAAGCACTCCTGCGGTGGGCCATGCTGAAAGCTCCTAGACCAAGTGACTCAACCCATGTTGCCTTCTCCAAGACTAAGTCCATGCCCAAGTTGGAAGTCTAAGGTCAAAAATTGCCCATTTCCTAGCCAAGTCGGAAGTCAGTCATGTCATTTTGTCCACAAATTACTGGGATAGGCAATGCATCACTGTGGAGAGACTGAAACGATAACTTTCTACCAAATATTACAACCTCACTGAATCCAAGTGTTGTGCAATGCAGCACTCTGCTCTCCATGTGTCCAGTAATACACTACATTAGTTCGTGTTGTGCACTTCACCACTTTGCTGACATCATTCATTACCGAGGTGCGAAGAGAAAAAACATAGAAGCGGAACATGGAGATGGCAAGGAAACTTCATTTAAAATACAGGTCACACCATGGGCAATATGACAAGTCAAGATAAGCATTGTATCTGAGTCACACAAGTGGAAGGAAGAAAACCTGGCCAGACAGATTTGGTGCATAAGTCCTAGCTATGGCGTGCCCTCCTACTACAGGTTGGAGAAGCTGCTTGGCCTGTAGTAAGAGCAGTAGCAGGTGCTGCTGCTGAAGTAGCTACTGCTGCAGATGTAATTGATCGTGTTGCAACAGCTTGAAGACGTGCACCTGCTGCATCCTGTAAGTGGGCTGCTCCAACAAAAACACCACGGGTGCCTGTTATTGAAGTACGGAGTGCAACTCCTGCTGCACCACTTGCATCTTCTGCAATTGGTGCTTCCAAGTCCTTGCGCTTCCTCACACCTTATTTTAGAATCCTAGCAACTTCCTCCACGGCTGGAGTTCCATCTGCCTCTTCATCCTCTTCATTTCCACCATCTCCACCGTCCTCACTCTCACCTTCACTAAGCTCTTCAATCTCCTCATCCAGCTCATCCTCTTCGTCCATGTCAGAATCATCACCACCCACAACTTCTGTATCCTTCCCATCACCGCGTGGAGCATCATTGGTTCCTGCACCTGCTGCCGCATCCAGCTCAGATGCACTATTATGTGCTTCTGCAATGTCAAAGTCCCAAACACTTTCCTCAACTCCTGCCTCCAACTCCCCATCCACTTCGCTCCCACTTTCAGCCTCTTCCTCCCCAGCAAAGCCATTGGCCAAATCTACCAGCTTTGGTCCCTTTACCTTGCTGTAGAGCCGTGTCGTTCGTACGTTCACCCTCACCAGCATTTCAAGTGTTAAAGTGTTGAGCCTGTTCCTTCGAGCTGTCTGAATGAGCTCATGCTTGCTGGAAACACGCTCATTCTCTAACAAAGTGCATGGCTGAGCCAGAATGCACATGGCCAAGTTGCAGACTGCACCCATCCGTGTCAGGTGCTTTGCATGCCAGCGGTATGCCTCCACCTCACCAGTCACCACCTTTGCCACTGCCTGCTTTGCCCTTTCCACATCCCTCTGCCGCTTGGTGTCCTCGTCCACCCTCAGGAGGCCACTCGAAAAAGCCTCCTGGTGCTCCTTCAGTAGCACCTGCTCACTTTCAGGCACAAGTGCATTGACAATTTGATTTCACGCCTCAACAGTCTTCTCATCAGCATCGAAATTATGGCCAAAGTGCTGAGGATGGATGATCCGGGCTGCAGCAAAAGTAGGGCAGTTCACCTGCCTTGTCCACCTATTCGACAGACGTTTCATGGAAAACTTGATCCATGCAGGGTTGCAAGCTGCATCACTGTGGCCACATGCAACACCCAAGGCTTGCAACTGCTCTGTGGCACCAAGAAAAGCCTCATAGATGATGTCTGAGGTGCCACCAGCAGCGTCAACCTTGCCTAAGGCCAAGGCAAGAGGTTCCGTTAGCTTTGCAAGAGCTTTCTTCTGTACCCAGAAAACACGCTGGCGCACCAGCCTGCGAACCTCCTCCTTGCGAGAGCGGAATCTAGCATCACGGCCTGCTACCCGCACCTCCTACCACCTGGTGCTACCCACTATCTTCTCCAGAGCTGGCTGCATCACCATAAGGCGCTTGAGCATGCGATTGACAGAGGCAAAGTGGATTGGACACCTCGGAAGCACCACCTTGTCCCCGCTTTCCTCCTTCATCCATGAACGTAGCACGTCCTTGTTCCTGAAGAAACTGACAATCTTCTGTGCCCTCCCAATGACATTTCTCTCCCACTCCGTCTTCCCAATGTCTTTCAGAACAAGGTCCAGACTGTGAGCAACACACACCATGAAAACAATATTGGGGTACTTTACATGCAATGCCTTGAAGGCATTGTTTTTGGTGGAGGAATTGTCCGTAATAGCCATGATGGCATTTGCAGTACCCACTTCAGCAATGGCTATGTCAATGACTGCTTCGATATGGTTTGCATCACAAAGCAGCCTAGATGCATTACGAGAAAACAAGTACGAAGTGCCCTCATCATTTGTTGCCATTGCAGAATACATGGGGCAAATCTGGATGTTTGACCATTCATCCACACCCAAGAATACAAAAACATCTCCCACCCATCACAAAAGGGCTGGTCCAACTTGGACAGATCCTTGTCTAGCTTGGAAAGGAGGGTGTCAAAAACCATCTCATAGGATGGGAGTCGGAACGATGGGTTAGTGCGCTGGGCATTGTCAATCAGCTCAATCATGGTGCGCTTGCGGCAGAAGCTATTTGGGATTGCCTCACACGCCATGACCTTGACGATAGACTTCGGGCAGTCCTTGTTTGCCTTGTTTTCAAGGTGGACACGCATGCTGGTCTGCCTGCTGCTGTTGAGGGATGCAAGGGAGACTGCAGGGCCTCCACGGAGGAGGGACATGGCTGGAGCCCCTGCACGGTCTGCGGTGGTGCAAGTGCCATCTGCTGCCTGCATCGTTGTCACCTACCCCCGCTGCACCTCTCAATGCCTTGCACTGGCGTTCAACAGTCAGTTGCCCCCAGTTGACCGGGTAGTCCCTGGTTCCCCAGGCTTCACCCTCTCCGTTGAATCGCTTCGGGTCTGCTCGGGTGATCCCTTCTGAAAGTGCCAGGACAGGCAGTCCAAGAACGGCACGAGAAGCTGGTGGGACCACCCTTCGTTTTGCAATGTTGCTCACTACAGCTCCGTAGTGGCCCCTCATGCGGTCAGTTCCACCGGGAAAAGGAGTTTTCGCAAGCACCATAGTAGAACCCAGGGTAGCCAGCGGAAATTGGAGTGGCCCTGAAAAACTTGGACAGGGACCTGGTCAGGAGGTCATTGGTAGCTGTTGAAGCAAACTCTTCAATCTGGTCATTCTTAACCTATGTTCTTCGCACACATTGCATGTCTTGCAATATCTTGTTAATTCTGATTGCATCTTATCCCACACGCAATACTGTATTTGTTTCTTGAATGTTTCATCGCTGAAGTTTCTACTTGGAAAGGTGTCATGGCATTCCTCTGATGGCATCCTCCAACGTTCTTCACTCTTTAGTGCAAAGACTTTGCAAATGAATATCCAAAACCACTACTGAAAGATCTCTAACACTCCAAGAGTAGTTCCTGGAGGTAAGAGTCTCCGCAGGCACCTGCCGGGCCCCGCTACCGCGGGGCCCGGCAGGTGTCACAAACCCCACTTTTTTGGGTTTGGTGATACTTGCAGACGAGGTCAATGTCATGCGTCAACGACGCATGATATGGTGCCTCGACATAGACGATTTTTCCTTTTCATTGTTAGTGGCCTGGCGGTTGCAACATTAGAGGGGTAGCTAGGTTATCTTTCACTCGGCGATGGGCGAATGAGCTTTATAGTTCCAAAAACTGGGTATATGTGACTTGAACCCAAAGCCATGTCCATGATACTAACTTTCATACACTGCTCTGACCTTCGATACAATATGTGATTTTTCACAAAATGTACACGTTCCCACACCTCATAATCTAAGGCTTATTTATCTGGTTCAAGCTGCACTACATCAATCTTTCTATAGAATTAGGTCCACATATTCACCGTATCTTGGAAAGGAACTTTTAAATAATGTTTCTTTCATGTTCCACAGGAAGAAATTGTACAAGTTTACAAATTAAATGTGGCAGGGAAAAACATTGTCAACGAATGTATTACTTTAACCTACTGTAATAAATAGTATGTGTGCTTTCGTGAAAAGTGTCCAAGTATTGGAGCACATGCATAAAGGAAAAGAATGAGAATAAGAATGAGATGTAAGGTCTTATATGCATGAAGAGCAAAGCACGTGTTACTTCTTGGTGTATTCATCAAGCCTTGTCGACAATGAGGAGATCAAGAAAAGCAAGCCATGCATTTGCTAATGTCTACTACCATTGTGGTATGATGTAACAAAAAAATCAATATCAATATGGTTTGTTTTCATCATTTCAACTATTTTACAAGGTTTTAAAACATGTCAAACACTCTAGGAATAGAAACCGCATGTCAGGGATTGCTAAACTTTCCCAATGTAGACGCTCTACTCTTTCTGGGTTTTTGAAAAATCTTTGTTTTTTAAGAACCAACGAGAGATGCTGGTGACTTCCAAGTTTTGCGTATGCTCAATTTTCACCATCATTCATATGGGAGTAACCAAGAGGTTGTATAGGAGCTAGCTGTAAAAACGAGATCCTTGCTGAAGCCGGTTTTGGAGAGAAACTCATGAAAGGGATTGAATTCAAGACAGCTGGTTTCATCACATCAGAATTCAAGATTGAACGAATGCCTTCTATAGACTTACGAGCATGCTGCATTTGAAAAAAAAATGGGTTGAGTGGTTGTTTCCCCTGCCTTTGTATGAGATTGGATTGCTTCACAAAGAGAGTGGGTTGCAACTCGTTGTGATGTTGCAAAACTGTGCCATGGCTTCATGCTGGTACCTTGATGAGTATTACTCTAACATTCGTGAATGCTTGGGCTTTCTATTCAGTACATTCTAGATACGCTAAGGCTTCTATAGTTGAAACTTCTTCTATTTGCTTCTTCAAGTTGCAGATGTGCTTGCTAAGCCATGTAAAGGCAAGAAAACTCGGTTGTTTTCTCAACAGCTTGTTAACATACACTCATGAATTCCATGAAAAGCACAACATTTTTTTCGAGGAGTTTGTTGAGCTACTTCAACACTTTTTTGTGGTATTCCTCCGGCATTACTCACTAATGCCAGAGCTTGGTCTTTTTTCAAAGGACGGTACTTCGTGATGATTGTGAGAGCCTGGATTTTGTCCTTTTCACCTTCTGTGGCATGCATGTGTACTTGAAGAGTGGTAACTTGTGCATGCACACTCTTAAGATCCATTGTTGTATGTACTGCCTGCAAAAACTAGCACATGGAAGTGAATGATCCACGTTTTCGTGCGCATTAACATCTCCTTGAAATTGAGTCTCATTCCTGAATGTTGGAGTATGGTTTACTTCACTTCCACTTTTGTTGCATCAGTGACGGAGGGTCCAAAGTGTTCTCTCCCAATCTAAAGCCATAGCCTGTACTTTCACAGATAAATCACTACATATTCCTTTAATCCACAGTTCCAAAGGTGTTTTGACACCATATTGAACTTTCTTTGGGGTAAGGGGTAAACAACTGAACCTAATTTTGGACAAGGAGGATTTTGCAAGACTATTAGTGATTAATGCGTAGGCTAAGATACTTTCAACCCATTTTCTATCTATAGCACAGCCAAAGATTGAGTTGTATTTGGATCTATTTGATTTTGGCACCTTGTGTATACTTCTACTTGGCTAGTAATACATATTCCAAGATTAACATTGACTGAAAAAACTTTACTACATGATGTCCTTTATTAAGTCTTGTACTTTGCCATAGGATAAGCTCCAGCCTTAGCTCAACATCCCTGTCTTTGATGTCCTCATGTTTGTGTGTATGGCCCCTTTATGTAGATGGAAGTAGCTGTGAGGACTTACGCCTCACAGTGGAGAAACCAAACTTGAATTTGGAATGACTTTGAGTGCTTAGACCTGGTCTGGTCTTGGTGTGCCAGCAATGCACAACCTTTCAAGTACTTTAGTACCTTTCAAATGATAGTGTCAACAAATTCATTGGAAATATTTTGCTATTGTACGGATGGACCTCCTTGTACAGAGGTAAACTTGAAGGTGGTTTTGTGTTGGGGATCTCTGTTGTTCCCTCTCCCTTCCCTCCTTTATCTACCCCTCTCTCTCTCTCTTTCTCTCTCTCTCTCTCTCTCTCTCTCTCTCTATCTCTCTCTCTCCCTCTCTTTCTCTCCCCCCTCTCTCTCTCCATCTCTATCTCTCTCTCTCTCTCTCTCTCTCTCTCTCTCCCCCTCTCCCTCTCTCTCTCTCTCTCACTCGCTCACTTTGTATGTATACATATGTATATGTCCATCCCACTCTCCCTCCCCTCTATGCCTCTAATTCTCCCCCCTCCTTCCCCCTCCCTCCTCCTCTCCTTGTCTTGTAGGTAGGGTTCAATTGAGGCTTGACCCTCATTTTCTTGACCCACGTACCTTTTTATGTACATTTCATAACATCAGTAGCCTATCAATAATCAATGCCTTCTTTCCTCCACAACCTTCCATGTAGTGTTCAGATCCTCTTGTTGTGGGCTTGTGTTTGTTTCTTCTAGCCTGCATCATTGGACAAGGCCATCCCACATGCCTTGGAATAGTTCAACCTGGCATTTCCTCTGTGCAAATGAGAAACTTCCCAAGTTATGGATCAATGCCACCATTTTCTACATTGCTTCCTCAACCACTACCAATCCAAGCATTGACTGACCCAGATGTTACATTTGATTGAAGGTCTAGAAAAGCCAAGGAAACATTCATGTATTTACATCTCTGGGTGAGAGACGTGTAGACCAGGACGTGTGTACATTCAATGGGTCCTCTGCATGCCCATCATGTTTTGGGTAGGAAACCGTTGAGAAGAGTTTCCTTTCGTTTATTCAAGTTTAACGGCACTATGAGAGGCCATGCACCATCTTCACATGCCTGTGTTTTGAAGCCAAAGACGATGCATTTGATAATAGGTGCACTTAAATCTTATGTCGTAACCTTTGTGTGCTCCTTCCTGAATTTTCACTTCCACCCCAGTTGAAGGAGAAGCAGACACATATTCCTCCCATAAGAGTGTGAAACAGACTGAGATGGAATCCTTGGCCATCTAGGCAAAAAGTCTAGTGCTTGAGGATTTCAGAATGTTCCTTCTGACTACGCACATGCACTTTATTAACAATGTTTGAGCACCTTCAAAGCAAGGGTCCTCGCTTGACCCTCGTGTCGTCGGCTGTGCGCTACACTCCCCTAGCCATGGAGTGAGCGACCCTTGACACTCGCACGCCAAACGCAAATCTTGATACAAGCTTGGAAGATTCTAAGTGAATTTGATGCTAATGCAACAAAGCATTGATACAACTGTGATACTAATGTAATAGTTTTTTACGGAATCCTTGTCCGACTAGCCCAAAACTGCTATCCTCGTGTATCTATGAATTTCAATCCATCCTATTGGAACCCCCCAGTGTACGGGGACCCAATGTCGAGGTATGCTGCGCTGGACATGCGATAGAAAAGATTTTTGAGTATTTTTTTTTAATACGAGTGACAAGAAACCAGAGAAAACTGTAGCGGATTGGACGGAATCCTTGGCCGACTAGGCCAAAACCGCGGTGCTTGAGGGTCTCCGACCCTCAAGCCATCCCGTCCAACCGCCCATTGTCCCAGGTGACCCCGCTCGAGCCACGTGGCTTCTTCGACCGGTCGGCGTGGCATTGCCACGCTACACTCCCCCCCGCTAGGAGTGAGAGCCGCCTCGGCATCTCCGGTAATCCCGACGTGGGATTCGAGCCCTGAAGCTCTGATACCAATGTAGCGGATTGGACGGAATCCTTGGCAGACTAGGCCAAAACCGCCCACTGTCCTAGGTGACCCCGCTCGAGCCACGTGGCTCCTTCGACCGGTCGGCGTGGCACTGCCACGCTACAAAAACTATGCGCCATGTATGTGATTTTTTTTTTCCGGGAGGAGTATGGAAAATTAAGAAGTAAATAAGAGTGGAAGGTCAATTTTTTTTGTTAGTCTCTTAAATGATGTTTTCCTCTGAAAATTATTATCTCCTCTCTATGATCTCGTGCATAACCTTTCCTTGGAAACACCCACACCCACACTCCTCCCAATTTTTTTGGCACTTGGATAATGGATCGTGTAATGTTTCTCATAATGAGCCCCCCCCCCCCCTATATTGCTATGATTAATGTAGTTGTACCAATAGGATGGTGATTAATTACGCCAGAAACCTTCATCATAGATGTGTCTACGTATTTTCAGGTTTTAGAATACAAAAATTGTTTGCATTCATACTTCCAGGCTCATGTAAGTGCCCGTGAGGGAAACACTCATCAGATGACCAGGTCCATTTTCTCTCCGTGTTGAGCTGTTGTTCTAGACGAGAGGCGAAAAACATGTTCATCCGCGACATGTTCATGTTCAATCGTCATTTGTAGATGAACCCTTATATAATCTTGAGGGACGTCGAGTCGCACGAGATGTTCGATGGGCAGACCGCCGTATGCCCTCGAAATTATATGAGCTGCAGTGGTAAACGGTCGTGGATGGTGATGAGCAGATTTTCGATGAGTGAACAAGATGTGCATTTGGCAAACGAGTGCTTCACCCGCAGTTCGGTTGTGTTCACGGCTCTCGATGCCTAGAATTCGTGATGGTTTGTTTTCTGTTTATCTGTTCCCGAAAACTTCACTATCCCGGTAGCGCGAACGGCGACTGTGCGACTTGACGGCTGGCCGGACTACGCTGATGAGAGATGGGTTTGCGCCTCCTCTCCGTCCCACCAGGGGCGAGAAGGATGGACCGTCCCAGCAACCGGTCACGGGAGAAACGGACGACAATGATTAGATGAGGTTGCGTCTGCCCAAGCCAAACCGTCCAGGCTATCCGCAGGTATCAGGTTATGCGGACGTTGGCCGGTTCAATGGCTTCGTGGCGCGGAGCGGCCCAGCGCAGAAATGCTGCTCGAAGCGCACAACAGCGCCACGCCGCGCTCCACGCAACTATCCGGCCGATCGTGAGTGTGCCAAGGTTGTGCGTCGTTGCGCCTCATTGGAGGGAGGAGGAAAGATCGGCGCAGCTATCCTTCGGGCTATGGAGAAAGCGGACGATGTCCGACGGAGACGTAACGCCACTCGCTTTACTTCTGCTCCACAAGAAAACGCAACTTTTGTTTCAGGAGCTTCTGACAAGTAGGGAGCAAACCGTCACAGCAAGGCGACCTCCTTGTGCATCATTGCATGCCGACGCCCCATCGACCAGTCTTCGCCTCGCACGTTGATCGCTGCCTTTGCTGGCTCCTGTATTCTCAGCCACCAGGGCAAATGTTATCGCAACTCTCGACAACTCTGCACTCTTAGCCACATCAAGCTTCTCGCCACCCAGCCACGGGCGCGAATCTGCGTGCTCTCAGCTTGCGCTCTTCTGACGCTCGAAACGACACCTGGACCAGTCCACTCGCTCGTCCTCATATCTTTTAGCACCTATCTGCTCCCGCTCTCCGCCTGCCTCATCGCAAGCAGTTCCAGTACAAAGGCGCCGTGGGGTCGTAAGTCGCGACTCGTCGTGACGGCCACATCTTTTCCTAAAAGCAATACAGAGACGCGAGACGTGTTGTATGTCTGTGAGCCCCTGCCCAAGGCCATCTGTCATTGAACCCCCATCGGACTTGGCGCCGACAGTTAGTGGCTTCAGCACGCTGGCAGGAGTTAGCCGAACGTCGCAGTCACTGCGTTACTGCACAAGGCTCACCTTGGCGTCACAAACTTCAACGAGTGCGTGTAAGGTTGTAGTAGCTGCGGACTGTACACTTGTCGACAGCGGAAGTTCATACTCAAAGGTTTTCGGGGGCGATTGCGAAGTTACTCCGTAGAAGCCTTACTCCTCTGTTCACACACGGGTCATACTCGTAGCGGACGCGAGGGTCTCCCTCGAGGCACGGTTGGTGTCCATCGACCAATTCGAGCCTCAGCCATCATCAAGGCTGCCCCCAGTCCCCCCCCCCCCCCCCCCCCC
>SZWC01010760.1:25322-37423 GCA_023375785.1 Penium margaritaceum | reverse complement strand
GGGGTACGAAGGAACCCACGGAGGAAGAGCAGGCAATAAGGGCTGCCATTTCTGCCAGCAGGAATGGAGTGCTTTCCAGCCCAGAGCAGAGCATGCACCTTGCTGCTCTTCTTCGCTGCCGCTGCTTCCAAGTTGCTCTATGCAAGGCTCTACTCCGTGTGTTCTACTTCCTATACAATGCTGTTTGACTCTTCAGACATAAAAAGTGATTGGTCCCCCCTCCACCTTCCCTTGCACAGACACGGATGTAGATTTGTGTATGTTCTTTTAGTCGTGTGAGAACATCATTGCGAGTAAAGAAACTGAAGTGATGATGCAACAAGAATCCATGCCTTAGTTCAACACGTAGCACATGATTGGTTACTCAGATTGGTCTTTGGACCTTAGCTGTCATTTGATAGTGTGAGAGACAAAGTAGCCTCGCTTGTGGAGGTGAATCAATGCATGAATGAATTCTTTGGCCTATCCAGGATCGAATACCAGAGCCGGCCCACTTCCCATGGAAGTAGAAAACCTCATGGAACTCGTTGAAATCTTGCACTTTAGATGTTTTGCACCACTTTCATCATCATTATTCCTGCATAGGATTTGGAATCTTGGATACTCAACCATGCGACCATAATCTCAGTCCCTCCATTTTCATGCATTGTGGTACACTGCATGATGCGACAACTTGAAGAGAAAACCAGCCCAAAGTTATGTTTGTAAGTATTGGAAGGTACTAGTGCACGTATTGGTGCAGTTGTGCTGAACAGAACACGGCTTCTGCCATAGTCCAGCACCGTGGAAGAACAGCTATGTTATGAGATGTGTGCGGTCTCTTTAATGATCATAAAGGTTTTGAGCTTGAAAACCTTGATTGATGGAGAACCCCACTGTTTGCGGAATGGAAAAAAACATTCTGTGACCATGTTGTTGTTGTGTGTGTCGTACACAGCTTACGGTGACCCCTCGGCTCATGTCCATTCACGTGCAGATCCCTCAGACTGGCGACGGCGGCAGCAGGCTGGCAGCCGGTGGCGACAGGCGCCCAGAAGATTTCCGCGTTTTGTAGACTCGTGCTGTGTCAAAGCACGGAAGCGTGCAGCCTATCAGGATGTAGATCTCGTCGACGTGGCCGTTCTGGTTCAAACGACTCGTCGTTCTTACGTGTCTGCAGGAAATTGTGACCAAAACTGTGTTTTTGCCACTGTTTTGTCCTGCTAGAAAAATAGCGCCGTTGTGCGCCGTGTGTGTGTGTGCATCCACTAGGTCCGTGACACTATTTAGGTTGGCCAGACCTAAGTTGTCATTTCTCTCTGCACATTTCAAACATTTGCAGCTTGTGACACTTGTGTTTGTGTCCCTAGCCAACCCCTTGCTGTTCTCACCTCCACCTGTGCGTGCTAGTGAGTTAGCTAGCTGGCTTGCGTTGCCACGCTAGCGACAGCAGTGCTAGGAGCTGTCTCTCATGGTATCAGAGCGGCGAGCCAGTGCTCGCATAGCTGCGCAGCAGAGACGCAGCAGCCGAAGAAGTCGTGAGCAACCGCAGCCGTTGCCTTGAGGAGCAGCAGCAGTAGTGCCCACGGTCTTGGCGGGAGGTCCTGGGAGGGCCCACAACCACTTCGACCGCTTTTTATATAATCCGCGGTCAATCCGCGGTCGTTCCGCGGTCGACTCGCGGTCGTTCCGCGGTCGTTCCACGGTGCTCCGCGGTGACAAAGCATCCGCGGTGGGCGCGGCAACCGCGCGACCGCTTCGGAGCACGCGTCGAGTGCCGCAGAGGCACTCGGCGTTCCGAGTTCGTCACCTCGCAGTGACGTCGCCACTGCAGATCTTCGGTGTTCCGCGGATCCGCGCATCTCCACCACGGCACCTCCGCGGCAGTGTCGGAACACATCGGCGCCCGTCGCCACAGCTCCGCGGTCGCAAGTCCGCGGTACACCCTCCGCTTGCAGAACGCGAGCGCTGCGCGGCGGGTGCGGAATGTGCTGACCGCGGAACCTCAGTAACTCACGGCATCTCGCCGCGTTCTACAAACGGCACGACCGGCACTCCGCGCCCGACCGCGGAACTCCCGCGGTGCTTGGCCTGACCGCGGTCGCCGGCGGCAAAATCGCAGTAAAACCGCGGTACTCCGCGATAATCCGCGATAATCCGCGGTAATCTGCGGTAATCCGCGGTGATCCGCGGTGAGCTTCCGCGGTGAAGTTCACTGCGGAAGGTATCCGCGAAAGCGCTCCGCGGAGGAGTTCCGCGGGGAGGAAGTTCCGCGGAGGGGCGGTTCCGTGGAGATGCTCCGTGGAGGACTTCTGTGGAGGGGAAAACACGGGAGGAAACCGGTTGCCATGCCGAAGCAAAACTCCTCCAGTATGGCTGCCGACGCAGCTGCCGAGGGCAGCGCCGTCAGCGGTCAACGTCGACCACCGCCATCATCACCTCAGCGGCAGCAGCAGTCGCAGCAGCAGTAGTAGCAGCAGCAACAGCAGCTGCCACTACAGCAACAGCAGCCACTGCAGCAGCAACAGCAGCAGCAGTGACAACAGCAGCCGTCACCACAACACCAGCAGCTACCCCTGCAGCAGCAGCAGCAGCGTCCGTCGACTGGCCCGAGCGCGGACCACCTTGCCCACGGTGGTAATGGTGATGAAGTCGCGGAGAACCTCTCTGAATCCGGCGAGGAGGGCGAGGAAGAGGTGCTCCAAGGGCGCCTCATCCGCCTGGAGGCGCGTCGTAGAGCGCGTGAGGTCAATGCAGCCCTCCAGGGCACCAACTCCAGCTCCAACACTGACCCGAGCTCATCTCGCCGCAGCACCGCTTTAGCTGCAGTTGCCGCCGTGTCGCCCTCCCCTCCGTCTATAGCAACGGCTACTCTAGCGTAGGGGAAGAAGGGTCGCAGAGCGTCGGGTGGTGGTTCCAACGGTGGGACCAGCAGCGGCACCAGCATTGGCATTGTCAGCCGTAGCAGCAGCGGCGGGAGCAGCAGCAGCAGCGGCGGCGGGAGCAGCAGCAGCGGCGGCAGCAGCAGTGGCTCTAGCAGCACGACAGGACGTCACCTCGTGTGCTTCAACTGCGGTGGTGACCATCGCTATCCCGACTGCACCTGCCTGACAGGACGCCCACTGGATTGGGCCAAGGTCACCCGTGGGCTGCAGCAGGCACACAAGGCGCGCATGCGCCAGACGTCTGGTGCGACCGCCTGCTCGGCCGCCACTACTGCAGCCGTCCTAGAGGATTCCAGCGCCATAGCAGGCTCCTCCGCCGATCTTCGCGACTAGGCGCTCGCCGAGCGCGACAGGACGATCACCGAGCTTCACCAGCTTCTCGCCCTACGCTCATCTCAGGGAGGTGCGAGTGAGTTGACTGAGTCGAGGGGTCCTACTGCCTGTGGACTGTCTGTGTCGTTGCGTGATGATGTCTGTGGTGGTCCCCATGCCCAGCCGTGTGCACGTGACGGACCCGATGACACGTCTTGGTTGGATGCGTCTCATGTCCGCTCCGTTGCTCGTCTTGCCGCGTCGCCTGCCGAGCGGCCTGCAACCGCGCCTTGTTCCGTTGCCGAGTGCCACGTTGCCCCTTGTACACGGGTCACAGATGCCACATGGGTCGTGGACTGTGGTGCCACCCATCACATGACATGTCGTCGTGACGCCTTTGTCGTCTTGCATCCCGTTGGCGCTGTTCGCTCTGTTCGCACTGCAACTGGCCATGAGGTCCCTGTCCAGGGTGTTGGGGTTGTGCAGTTCACCGGGCCAGCTGGTCCCGTCTACATCTCCGACGTCCTTTTTGTCCCTGATCTGGAACTCAGCCTACTGTCTGTCCGTGCTTGCACCAAGATGGGTCTCGGTGTCAAACACACGGCTGCCGATGCTCGCATCTTTGTGCGCGACATCGAGGAGACCGTACTCAGTGGGACGGTCGTCGATGATCTGTATCACATTGATGGATGCTCTACGAGTGCACCCCCTTTGCCTCCCTCTTCCGCTGCCCGTGTTTTCGTCGCTGGTGCTCTGTCCCCCGAACACCACCGCCTCCTGCATCGACGTCTCTGTCATGTGCACCTGGGGGCTGTCGATAGGCTGATCCGCACTCAGCCTGCTCTTGGTCTTGATGCAGCGTCCTTCGAGGCACCGCCCACGACCGACTGTCTGGCCTGTGCTGAGGGAAAAATGGACCGGTCCACTTATCCTGCGTTTGTCTCCAGGGCTCGTCGGTCCTTGGAGCTTGTCCACTCCGACCTCATGGGTCCGCTCCCTGTTGAGTTTCAGGAAGACCGCAGTCGCTACGTCTTGACGTTGACTGATGACTTCACGCGCATGCGCTGGGTCTACAGCCTGCGTCAGAAGAGCGATGCAGCCATTGCGGTATGCATCTGGCTGGTCATGGCCGAACGCCAGTCTCCCCACCGCCTTCAGACCTTTCGCTCGGACCGTGGCGGCGAGTACCTCGGTGACATGGCACGCTCCTTCACCGAGCTCGGTGTCTTTCACAACCTCTCTGCTCCCGCCACCCCCTAGCAGAACGGTGTCTCCAAGCGCTAGAACCGCACCATGGAGGATGCGGTCCGCGCCATGCGCGCCGACAGTGCCATGCCTGAGGCCTTTGCCTTTGAGGGCATGGCATACATGACCTGGGTGTAGAACCGCATTCCCCACGGTCCCCTCCTAGGTCACCGCACGCCCTACGAGTTGTGGTATGGGCGTCGAGCGGACCTTCGCCTCGCCCGTGTCCGGGGCTCCCTTGCCTGCATCTGGTTCACGCCGAAGCAGCAAGGGAGCAAGCTCTCTCCGCGGGGCCGCCTCTGCGCCTTCGTTGGCATCGCCCTGCGGTCAAAGGCCTGGCGATTCTGGGACCCCGAGCGCCGCCGCATCGTGGAGTCCCGTGACGCTCTCTTCTTCGAGCATCTCGCCTTCCGTGACCTCGCTCACATCCACACTCTGCGTGTTGCTCATGCCCCTAGGTGTTCCGGTCCCCGTCGTGTGGGGGAGGCTCCTGGTCCGGTTGGCACAGTGCCCCCGTCCAGTGCGGTCACTCCGTCCCCGGCACCCCCTGAGCTGTCCCCAGCGGTTGTGCCCACCGGCACCCCCAGCCCCGCCCCGTCTGTGGCTCGCTCCTCTGCCCCTGACTCTCCGCACTTGCCCGTGTCTGCGTCTGCGTCCGAGTCTGCCTCCGCGTCTGCGGCTCTGCCTGATCTGCGTCTGTTTCCGCGTCTGAGACTGAGTCTGACTCTGCGTCTGCTTCTACGTCTGAAGCTCAGTCTGATCCTGCGCCCGCATCCGTGTCTGGCGCTGAGCTATCCCTGTCTCCAGTCACAGAAGCGCCTGCGTTTGCCGTGGGCCTGATCCCAGTTGGTGATGCCACGCCAGCCTTGAGTGGCACGCCTGCCGTGCGGTCCACACCGGCATGTGAGTCAGCAGCGCCCACTGCTCCTGCCCCGTCGGACCCCTACACACGGGCACTTGACGGACGTCTCCGCCCGCGCCCCACGCGCAGCATCGCCAGCGGTGATCCGGGCACCAAGGTCCTCGACCTGAGTGCGCGCGGCCTTGCTGAGGTTCACCCTGGCTGTGCCACTGGTACGGCACTACTTGCTCATGAGCGCGGTCTTGCTCGTGATGCCGCTGAGTCCATGGTGACAATCGACCCTCCCTCTGCAGCATATGCCCTAGCTACACGGAGTGCACCAATGCTGGCTCTCGATCCCACCAGTCTGCCTGAGGCCTTGTCAACCCCTGATGCTGAGCAGTGGCGCACTGCCTGCCAGGCTGAGCTTGATGCCATCCGCGAGCACGGCGTCTTTGAGCTGGTGGACTTGCCAAAGAACCGCAAGGCCATCAAGGCCAAGTGGGTTCTACGCAAGAAGCTTAAGCCAGACGGCACTGTGGAGCGCTACAAGGTGTGCCTGACAGCAAAGGGCTTCTCTCAGGTCCATGGTGTGGACTACACCGAGACCTTTGCCCCAGTTGGGCGGATGACGACCACACTCACGTTGTTGAGCCAGGTGGCACAACACGACTGGGAACTCCATCAGATGGATGTCAACAACTCCTTCCTAAATGGGGATCTTGAGGAGGAGATTTACATGGTCCAGCCACCTGGCTTTGAAGATGGTACCAGTCGCGTGTACCGGCTGCGGAAGGCCTTGTACGACCTGAAGCAGTCACCGCGGTGCTGGAACCAGGAGATCACCAGCACGCTGAGACGCGCTGGGTACGTTCAGAGTGATGCTGACCCATCCCTGTTCATCTCACAATCCCCAGCACCGCTCGCTGCCATCCTCGTCTACGTGGACGATCTTCTGATCGCCTCGCCTGACCTGGAAGCAGTGAATGCTGCCAAGGCTGTTCTCTCCTCGGCCTACAAGATGAAGGATCTTGGTGAGGCCTCTGTTTTTTTGGGGATGGAGATCGTGCACGACCGTGTTCGTCGCACACTCCGTGTCCATCAGGGACGCTACGCAGAGACCATGGGGGAGCGCTTTGCGGACCTCCTCGCAGCCGTCCGCACGGCCTCCACGCCCATGACCCCTGAGGGGCAGGCCGCCCTGAAAGTCGATGACCCAGCGGACCTTGGGGAGCCAGTTGATGTGACCCTGTACTTGCGAGTCATCGGCTCGCTCATGTACTTGGCCACCACGACACGGCCCGACATTGCCTTCACTATCAACCTGCTTGCCCAGTTCTCGATTGGCCGTGCCAGCGAAAACTGGAGGCTGCAGTCCGGTGTGTACGCTACATTTTGTCCACCGCACGCTTCGGCCTGTGCTTTCGCGAGCAGGTGTCCGTTGTGCTCGATGGGTACACAGACAGCGACTGGGCGTGGAGTCCATATGGCAAAAGCCGCACCGGCTACATCTTCCTCATTGGAGGTACTACAGTGTCCTGGCGAAGTGGGAAGCANCCAAGAACTCAGGTGTGTTCCATGCACGCACGAAGCACATCAATGTCGAGCATCACTTCGTGCGTGACCTGGTTGATCGTGGTGAGATCCGAGTCATCCACGTGAGCACTGACAGGCAGTGCGCGGAATTTCACACCAAGGCTCTGGGTCGTTCGAAGTTTCATGCGGCCACTCGTTTTGTTGGACTCTGCCCCACCCCTGTTGCAGGTTGATTCCTCATGTGCCACCCTATATGTGCTGTGCCTACTGCTTGCAACGGCCGTGCGTTTCCTGCTCTGTATAGCGTCAGTGTCTGCATGTGCATGGACGTGTTTCGCCCTCCGGTCATGGGGGAGTGTTGTTGTGTGTGTCGTACACAGCTTACGGTGACCCCTCGGCTCATGTCCATTCACGCGCAGATCCCTGAGACTGGCGACGGCGGCAGCAGGCTGGCAGCCGATGGCGACAGGCGCCCAGAAGATTTCCGCATTTTGTAGACTCGTGCTGTCTCAGAGCACGGAGGCGTGCAGCCTATCAGGATGTAGATCTCGTTGACGTGGCCCGTTCTGGTTCAAACGGCTCGTCGTTCTTACGTGTCTGCAGGGAATTGTGACCAAAACTGTGTTTTTGCCACTGTTTTGTCCTGCTAGAAAAATAGCGCCGTTGTTCGCCGTGTGTGTGTGTGTGTGTGTGTGTGTGTGTGTGTGTGTGTGTGTGTGTGTGCATCCACTAGGTCCGTGGCACTATTTAGGTTGGCCAGACCTCAGTTGTCATTTCTCTCTGCACATTTCAAACATTTGCAGCTTCTGACACTTGTGTTTGTGTCCCTAGCCAACCCCTTGCTGTTCTCACCTCCACCTGTGCGTGCTAGTGAGTTAGCTAGCTGGCTTGCGTTGCCACGCTAGCGACAGCAGTGCTAGGAGCTGTCTCTTACATGTATGAGAAGATTCCATATTCTTCACATCGATAGAGGAATAACAATGAAAACCATCTAGGTTGGCAAGCAAGTTGAAGCACAAGTACTTGACACTACTCCAAATTGATGCATGGACTCATGTCTGAGTATTAATTAGTGAACAACAGGGAGAAACTGGACGCCGGTTTCACCTTATGGAAATAATGGAGTGCTTTAAATTCTTCTTTGTGAATGAACAAATGGTTGCCACGGTTCTTGTTCTTGGGATTCATTGGAAATGGCAAGAGACTTTTTGGACATCCATTCCCAGAAAAATACGAGCTTCCACATGCTTTCCAAGGAAAATATTGAATCTCTGAATAACGTACTGTCAACACACTTGTTCCCACCTTGAATTCCAAAGTCTTGTGCAGGTTGCATCTATTGGGTGACTTTTAGCGACGAGGTAGCCACATTGCCTCACACGGTTACGACCACGGGTTTAAAGAAGATGCTTTCAAAGGTCTGGTGAAATTACTATTGGACGTATTGAACCGGTTGCATTTAATGCTTCTAAGATCCTTATCTTGTTTATGCCTTTTCACCTCATCTAGCAAGAACGATGGGCACACCATTTCGCTTCTCTAGTAACGAAACTCCTCACAAATTTCTGATGTTCCACCAACATATCTGGCTTTCCTCCTCTCTTTTCTGGTGAAGAAAGACAAAAAGACAAGAATCCGTCTCATGTCTTTTTAGTCTAATTTCCTCCGCCTCGTTGACCTTTGTGGTTTTTCATAAATTGAAACTGATTTTCCGTTGTTTTGATGAAATTATCACCTTTTCTTGGAGACATCCAAGCCTTCATTCCTTTGCACCGTAATGCTAACCTCTTGGGACCGGGTTGAACCCCCGGGCTTGCTTAGGTGCTGAGGTAGCCTCTTCCCGCATCAATCGGTTACGACTAGGAGTAAATGTTTTTGAAGTCTTAGGTTCAGGACCTATGTCATTCTTCATTGCCTGCTCCTTGCGGCCGCACTGCGAGCAACCGGAGCTTGAGATTCCATGGCGTGCGGGGGTTGTCTCTGACTCAGCTCGTTGACTCGCGACGCTGACAGCGGTGACGTCTGGCATCATCAGCAGCGGCCTCTCCGCTTGTAGCATAGACTTTTGTTTCCTTCGAAAGGGAACTACGGAAGAGCAGTCCTTGCAACTCCTAGAGGAAACATCTGCTGGAATCTTGTCGGACCTCCTCGCAGCTGCTGCTGTGGTTGCTGCTGCTGCTGCTGCTGCTTCCACTGCTGTTTTTTCTGCTGCTACTGCCGTTGTGGCTGCTGCAGCACCTCTGGATGTTGCGGCCGTGACGAGATAGCTGGTTCGGGTTCGGCCTCTCGGGGTGAAGTTGGACGTCGAGCTTCGCAAATCAGGGTTCGCACTGCAGTCGTGTTCGATCTCATCCGATATCTAATCTTGTTCCCCGAGGCGACCTGAGGTGAGAGAGATGAGAGGGACGGCACTGACGGTGACGATGGCGATGACGACGAGGAGGGAGAGGTCGAGGAGGACGAATGCGGGTGCAATCAGCGGACGGTGTTGCCTGGCGCTGCTGCTGCTTCTTGTTTCTCCAGCGCTGGCGACCCTTCCAACCTTGGCGAGCGCACGAGAACCAACAGCAGCAACAGCAGCAGCAGCAACAGCAACCGACACGACCAATAGGTGAGGCTGGCGTGGGCCTGTGACGAATGGGCTTAGGGACCTACTAGTCGTCTTCAATTTGCCTGGTGGTATCTCCCGCCAGCTCGGCATGTCCGTTGTTATTGCCTTCTGCTCTTTGAAAGTCCTCCTTTGGCGTGCAAAGGAGTGGCATGCCTTTATCTGAGTGAGTAAGTCACATGGCGTGTGATGCCTTTGTCTGTGTTTGTGAGTAACATGGCTTGTGATGCCTTTGTCTGTGTTTGTGAGTAACATGGCGTGTGATGCCTTTGTCTGTGTTTGTGAGTAACATGGCATGTGATGCCTTTGTCTGTGTTTGTGAGTAACATGGCGTGTGATGCCTTTGTCTGTGTTTGTGAGTAACATGGCGTGTGATGCCTTCGTCTGTGTTCGTGAGTAACATGGCGTGCGATGCCTTTGTCTGTGTTTGTGAGTAACATGGTGTGGCATGCTTTTGTCAGTGAGTGGGGGTGGCATGCCTTAGTCTGTGCACACATGCATGTGCTCCAGTCCAATGCCTCCATGCGTGCAGATAGGCCATGCTGTTGTGTTTTCCAAACATGTGAAACACACACTTTCTTCTTTGCAACTCTCGTCCGTCTACTACCGTTGTGCTGCTGCGCTGACTTTGGAACGGTGTGCAAATGTTTTGCTTCTTTTTCCTCTCGTCTGTCTGCTTCTGTCACGCGGCAACGGAGGCGATGTGCGACGTGCGAATTCTACTCACAAGGATACCGTAGCACATGTGCAATGCTGTTTTGTTGCCCAAACACGTCCGACATGCATGCACCCTTTTCGTTCCGTTCCCTTGTCTATCTCCTTCCGTTGTGCAGCAGCCTGAAAACTCTGTGAACACCTCGCAGATGCGTTTGTTCCATTTCATTGTTTTCATCCCCTCACCTGTCTGTCTGCTTCTGTCGCTCGGCAGTGTGAGCGACGTGCGAAGGATACATTTTTTTTAGACGTTTTGCAAAACGTCTAAGAAGAATACATCCCCTCATCTGTCTGTCTGCATCTGTCGCTCGGCAGTGTGAGCGACGTGCGAAGGATACATTTTTCTTAGACGTTTTGCAAAACGTCTAAGAAGAATACATCCCCTCACCTGTCTGTCTGCATCTGTCGCTCGGCAGTGTAAGCGACGTGCAAAAGGGCGTCTTGCACTCATGAAGATGCCGCAGCAACAAACCCCCTCGCACGTCTGCTACCATTGTGCTGCTGCGTTGAATCTTTCCTAACACTATGCAAAACGGGTTTTTTTTCCCCTCCCCTCGTCTTTCTGTCTGCTTCTGTCGCATGGCAGCGTGGGCGATGTGCGAAGGGCGTCTTCTACTCACGAGGATGCCGCAGCAACAGACCCACTCGTCGCTGCGTCGCACTGCAACGTCACGGGACAGTGTGTCAAGTGCACGCCAGAGCAGCAGGTGGGTGCAAACATGTGCCCTTGTTAGGTGCGTTGGAGTGCGCCTGTGTCGCACTGCAGAGCCTTCTTTCTTACCTGTTTTGGAGATCACCGCTGCACTGCACCGAATGCTGAAACGCCAGAAATCCTTCTGAAATGTTCTGGAGATCATTGCCGCGTTGAACTGCAACATCACCGGAAAGTGCATTGAGTGCACCGGGGAGGAGCAGGTGGGTTCAAACACACAACTTCTGAAGTGCTGTGGCCAAAATTTGCATGGCAAGGTATAGGCTTGAGAAACGTTTCGCAGATTGTCCGCGTCCCATTGCAATGTCACCGGACTGTGTGTCATGTGTGCACGCCTGAGGAGCAGGTGGGGTGTGCACGCCTGAGGAGCAGGTAGGGTGTGCACGCCTGAGGAGCAGGTGGGGTGTGCATGCCTGAGGAGCAGGTGGGTGTGCACGCCTGAGGAGCAGGTGGGTGCGCACGCTCCTTCATGCGGAAAGCTGTGGAAGTTTTGAGAAAAACGATGTAAAAAAGTAAAGATAAAAAGAAGAGGAATGGGGTGCAAAACCTTTCAGATAATCACTCTCATGCAGAGCGTGGCTCCTCTCGTCAGAGGTGCTTCGTCTGACGAGACACTCCCAACACACCCTATGGAAACCCTTTCAAGGTTGGGTGTCTATGTCTTGCCCTCTTTCTTGTGAAGTTAGTCTCTGGTGGCTCGTTGTAAGGGACAGCTTTTGGCCGCTCATTGAAGCCACAGCAGTTGGCTTTTTCTCCGTCCTTCTGGGCTCCTTCAGTTACTGCCTGACAGTGTGAGGTGATGGTGTGATGGTGGCAGTGTGAGGTGATGGTGTGATGGTGGCAGTGTGAGGTGATGGTGCGACGGTGGCAATGTGAGGTGATGGTGCGACGGTGGCAGTGTGAGGTGATGGTGTGACGGTGGCAGTGTGAGGCAATGGTGCGACGGTGGCAGTGTGAGGCAATGGTGCGACGGTGGCAGGCGATAGTGTCAGACAGATGCGCCAGATTTGCCCCTCTCCTATTCTTCATCCTTCTTGTTTCTTTCCCTCTCTCACCTCTTCTCACTCTCTTGGAACCAACACCCTGCATGCCATCCCACTGGCTGTCGTCAAACAGTTCACAAGGGGCAAATGTCAAGCTACCGAAAACTCTAAAACCTACATTCCTACTCTCAAGTGCTATGAAATGGCTACAAAAAGTCCCCCCCCC
>SZWC01010759.1:77797-87923 GCA_023375785.1 Penium margaritaceum | reverse complement strand
CATAAAACCCTACATCGTAATAGGGGGTTTGCGCGTCGAAAAAAAAAAAACAAATTAAAGAAATGGGTCATCGCTCGATCGCGATCTCGCGAGGGATTGAGGGTCGCGATCGAGCGACGGTCACATGACCCTCCACACCATGCTCGATCAGTGACGCATGTCGCTGATCGCGCATGGCAAGGGAGCCGGATACGTCGTTGTTATATTTTAAATTGCTGGATATGGGGGACATAAAATTCCGCCCTTGGATATGGGGTGGTCCGCCCTTTGGGAATGTGGATATTAGAGCTATTTCGCCCAAAAGAAAATCCTAGGAAACCCCTTCAGGCGACTTTCTAAGTCGCCCCCATTCTCGCTCGACCATACCTGAGACACCCCCATTCTGAGAAAAATGAATAGGTGGCCCCCATTCCGAAAAGTCAAAGCCAGGTCACCCCCACCGGGAAATAATGAATACGATGCCCAGTACGGGAGAAATATTATCGACATCTTACCCCCACTTTCGAAAACTTCTCGCGAGGTCGCTCCCATTTATGGGGGTGAAGTAGCCATAATTCTCAGAATGGGGGCAAGTTGGAAAACTAATAAAAAATGGGGGCGACCTAGCCAGAAGCTTTTCGAATGGGGCGACCTAGCCATTTTTTCTCTCATAATGGGGGCGTCTCAGACATGGTCGGCCGAAAACGGGTGCGACCTAGGGATTAGCCGAACCCCTTCCATGTCCGTAAAAGACGCAACGTATCTATGAAAAAAAAGAAGACTGAAAATGCCAGTTCCCGGCTGTTTTTCCACCTGTGACCCTCGTATACCCCCCCATCGGAAACATAGACCTCATCCGCACCTCCGTTGGAAAAATGATTCTGATATACCCCTCCTTCGAAAAAAACCACATTCGTGTTGGGTTTGTGTCAGTACCACACGGTGACCTCTGGCCTCGTTGCACACACTCCTCACTGACGCAGGTGACTAACTGGAGAGAGGCAACCCCTGCTGGCTGCTACGCCATGGTGGCATGACTGCACAGCGAGTCTCACAGCCGGGCATCAACCAGGCATCAAATCTCACATGTCTCTGGCTAGTGTGCATTTGTGCAGACAAATTTGCGTCGGGTTCATACTCTGGCCTATTCTTTGACCTGTCTTCACTCCGGTGACCTAGTTGACAGGTTGCAGCTATTAGTGGGTAGTTGAGTTCAGTTCAGTGAACTTGGGAAGGAGCGTGCGAGATCGAGCTCGCTGCTCGCTCGCTCGCTCCTCCCCACCTGACGGCTACCACCTCATTGTTCGTTACCCGTCGTTTTTCTAACTAACACGTGTCTTAACTTCTACGTCAACACCATTGCTCGCTTGGTGTCTTCCAAGTCTCACCTCAGCTGCTGCTTACTTGTCTAGCGCAGCAGCCTACAGGCGGGTGTCGCACGCGGCAGTCCAAGAGCTGTCCTAAAACCGGCCCAAAACCACTGTTTTGGCCGTAACTCTGCGCACACATGTCAGAATCCTACCCCGTCTGAACCTAGACGTGCAGAATCAAAAGACGGACGCAGCGACTGGTCACATGCATGCATCCATCAACTGACAGCGAGTATACAATGCAAAAACATGCTAATGGGCCTCATGCCAAGTCCGCCGAAAGGCGCTTGCGAGACGTAGAAGGCACAGGAAGGAGTCCCGGTGACATCTGGGGCTCTGGAACAGTGGTCGTGAGAGGATTCCAGGAAGCTTCCTAGCCTTTCTGCTTGCTAGCCTGACAGCACGGGTCTGGCTGGTTGACACACAAGTCATGCAAGGGACAGGAAGGGTAGGGAGAGACACNCTCCTCACTGACGCAGGTGACTAACTGGAGAGAGGCAACCCCTGCTGGCTGCTACGCCATGGTGGCATGACTGCACAGCGAGTCTCACAGCCGGGCATCAACCAGGCATCAAATCTCACATGTCTCTGGCTGGTGTGCATTTGTGCACACTAATTTGCGTCAGGTTCATACTCTGGCCTATTCTTTGACCTGTCTTCACTCCGGTGACCTAGTTGACAGGTTGCAGCTATTAGTGGGTAGTTTAGTTGAGTTCAGTGAACTTGGGAAGGAGCGTGCGAGATCGTGCTCGCTGCTCGCTCGCTCGCTCCTCCCCAACTGACGGCTACCACCTCATCGTTCGTGACCCGTCGTTTTTCTAACTAACACGCGTCTTAACTTCTACGTCAACACCATTGCTCGCTTGGTGTCTTCCAAGCCTCACCTCAGCTGCTGCTTACTTGTCTAGCGCAGCAGCCTACTGGTATTAGAGCAGTTTGCGTGGAAGACGGGCAGCGGATCGATCTGCTGTCCACGTATCCTGGGCCAAACCCGCGACGGCCACTCTTGGCGTCGCGCATCCACCCCGCCATCACAACCCACCAGCATAACAGCAACTGACTGCAGTAGCCTCAGCAGCAGCGAGTGACGGCATTCTGCCGTCGGGGCTCTTTGGTCTTCCCCTCCTTCTACTGGTTGGGATCCCCTCTATTCCTGGGTTGGGTGGGGTTGGAACAGGTTCCTACAAGTGTTCCCACGGCCTTCCCATATCTCCCACGCCCACTGGGGCGGGGGAAACGCTGCCGAAAAAATTTCTGCAGCGTGGGGGGGCCCGTCGCCGTCTCCTAGCGGTGTTTGCAGCAGCTGCAACGTGAACAATGGCCCAGCTTAAATAGCTCAGCAGCAGCAGCCTTGCAACATCCCTGCAGCAGTGGATCTAGCTCCTTAGCTCCGCAGCAGCGGCCCAGCAGCAGCACCTTATCAACAGCAGCTTCGTAGCAGCATTTTAGCAACAGCGCAACATTAGCTCAGCAGCAGCTCAGCAAACAGTTCCGCGGCAGCTTAGCAGCAGCACAACAGCAGATCAGTGGCTGCTCAGCAAACTACTTAGCAGCAGCTGAGCAGCACCTCAGCAGCTTCGCAGCAGCATCTTAGCAGTAGCGCAGCATCACCTCAACAGCAACTCAGCAGCAGCTCAGCAGCAGCTCAGCAGCATACCAGCAGCTGCTCAGCAAACTGCTTAGCAGCAGTGCAGCATCACCTCAGTAGCAGCTCGGCAGCTGCTCATAAACAGCTCAACAGCAGCTTAGCAGCAGATCAGCAGCTGCTCAGGAAACATCTCAGTAGCAGCTCAGCAGCAGCTCAGTAGCAGCAGCAGCAGCAGCAGCTGCAGCAAACACCTGCACCACAGCAGCCGCATAACCAACGTGACAGGAGCAGCAAGCAGCATTGTGGAGAATCTACACTGCAGCCTTGTAGCAGTCTCTGCACCACCGTCTGGTGGTGGTCGCCGTCACGCTGGCGCACTCGGAGGATCTCGGTGGCGACTCAGGGGAGAGCTCGGCACTACAACGCTCGGTAAGACCTCCCTCCCCTGGTGCCTCTGGGGGGATTCAGCAGCCGCACGACGCCGCTGCTGCATTGCCGCACTCAACTTGGCGTCAGGACGCGCTAGAGTTCGCTCGCACCTTCACACGTACCGCGTCCGCCGTGATAGACGCGGCAGCTGCAACTGCTGCCACCTTTACCGCCGTAGCAAGAGCAGCACGTGCCCCTGCATCAACGTCAGCTGGCCGCGCCGCCGAGTCCTACACTGAGACGGCCGTTGTAGCTGGACCATTGGCTGCGGCAGCGGCTGACAGTGGGACACAACTAGCGGCAACTGCATCATCTGTGGCCTCTACAACAGCTTCTACAGCTTCTGCCGTATCCGCTGCAGCTACGGCCATTCGTACCTCCACATTCGTCGCTGTTGCAGCATCCGCATTAGCACCCTCTAACATCACCACACTCTTCACAGCGGCCGTCGTTGCAGCGGCGATCCTTACTACCATTGGCGCCGCCTTCACCATAGGCTGCCTGGCACTGATTGTGCTGGTTGCATCTTGCGTCTATGTGCTCTCCGCTGCAGCTGCTTCTATTGTCACGCCTGTTCTTGCTCTTTTGCGCAGCCCCTCACACGCCTCGTGAGGTCTCCTTGTCTGCATCTCCGTTCTCCCATCCTCTGTCTCTCTCCTCTGCGGTGGCTTGTCTGTGTGATTTGGGTCGGGCTGTCTTGCAGCACATATTCATCGTACCTAAGGCATTCCCAGTTTTCCCACACCCACTGGGGCGGGGAAAACTCTGCGGAAATTTTCTCGGCAGGGTCCATTAGTCGTCACCATGCCTGGTGACGACGAGTCGGTCATAGCAGACCTTCAGCGCCAGCTGGCCCTCGCTCGCGACGCTCAGCGTGATGCCGAAGAGCGTCTCAAATTCGCAAATGACAACCGCGCCGCCTTCGCAGATGAGGTGGCTGTGCTTGTGCTCAAGCGACTGCCTGCTGCCTCTGTTCTGCCCGCTGGCTCCTCTGCTGGCGCCGGTGCCGGTGTCTCTTCCACCCCACCTGCTAACTCTGCTACCTCTAACCCTGCTGTCACCCCATCTACTGTCTCTCCTGCCGTAGTCTCCCGCCAGCATGACTTCTTCTCCCAGCCCCCTGTCTTTTCTACTGGACTTGCTTTCTCTTCCTAGGAGACCCGGTTTAGTGCATGGGCACAGGGAGAACGTCTTTGGGAATACTACTTCCCTGCCACACCTTCCTTCACCCCTGTCGCTGACGAGTCTGCTCGCGCTGTCCGCGCCCTCATTGCTGCTGCCCCTGAGACACTCGTCGACGAGGTTGGCACCTACAATGCTAGCCCCGTTGTTCAGCGTTTGGCTCACCGAGTCGGTGCGTACACTATGCTTCGTCGCCGCACGACAGTCACAGGTCAGGCGGCACAAAGTGCCCTCACCGTTCAGTTCAACACGCTGTTAATGCGAGCGGACGAGTCGGCCGACGCCTATTGGGCATGCGGGTTCAAGCTGCTTCACGAGCTTGATAAGGCTGCACTAGGTCAGCTGTCAGCTGTGCACACCATGGTCAATGGGTTAATGCCCGAGCTGTCCGACCTTCTCCGCGATGTCAAGGCAGACGAGCTGCAGCGTCTTGCCTCCCAGCCTGTTCCACCCGATTCCCCTCCAGGCGTTGGTGCCCTCTGGGACTTTGTCACTGATAGGCTCGCAGCGTGGTGGACGAGCCTCCAAAACAAGCGCCTTCACCGCACTGCAGTCGCAGGGGTGGCCGCCGTCTCCATTGCCGCCTCCACTTCTTCCTCCGCTGCTACATCGGCCTCGTCTCCATCCTCTTCTTCCTCCTCTTCTACCTCTACAGCAACGGCCCTTGCATCCCAAGGTCGTGGACGTGGACGCGGGCGTGGACAAGGGAAGGGGAAGGGCAAATCTGCTGCGTCGTCTCGTGTTCCTGGTGAGGTGGTGTGCTGTAACTGTGGCTCCTCTGAGCACTCCGTTCGTAAGTGCCTTGCACCCCCTGACGTTGTCCGCCTTGCACGTGCCATGCGTGCCCATTGGGCGCGCACCAGCGGGCCCTCCTCTTCTTCTTCCGGTGTCAGCTCCAGCTCCAGCTCTACATCATCTACTAGTTCCTCCCCAGCTCATGCCTACCCCACCGCCGGTGTCGCCGGCGTCCATCCGCCTGTCCTCTACCCTTGGGGCTGGCCACCGCCCTATGGAGCGCCCGCCTTCGCGGGCCCACCTTCCTCGGCCTACGTCCCTCCTTCGTGGTTCGCCTCTCCCTCGAGCGCGCCTACTCCATCGTCTGCAGCCTCCATCGACAGCGAGCGCCAGCTAGAGCAGTCTCTCCTCCAGCGTCTTCACCTTCGTGATCAGGGAGGTGAGAGTGTGTCTTCGTTGGCTAGAGGTCTTGCCTGTCAGACTGACATAGTCCTTTGTGGGGACCCCCCCGGTCACGTCCTTGGGTTGCCATCCTCGTCTGTTCCGTGGGTCGAGCACTGACAGTCTGTCATTCTCCCTCGTTGTCTTGCTGCCTGTGCCTCCTCCCCGCCCTCCGTCGGCACTGTTGCCACCTGTGGCGTCCTTCCCCATGTCCGTGTCTCTGGTGGCTTCTGGGTCCTTGACTCCGAAGCCACTCATCACATGACCTCTGTTCGGTCCGCTTTTGTCTCCTTGGGTCCTGTCGGCTCTGTTCGCTTTGTGCGCACTGGTTCCGGCCAGCTCCTTCCCGTATAAGGCGTTGGTGTTGTCCGTTGCGTTGGTCCTGGTGGCGTGCTGTTTCTGCCTGACGTTCTGTTCGTGCCTTCCTTTGAACTTAGCCTACTGTCAGTGCCGTCGCTCGACGATCAGGACATGGATTTCTCCGCTAGTCAGGGCGTGGGCACTGTCAGTCTTCGCTCTTCTGGTCGCGTCGTCTTGTGGGGGGTTAAGTGTGCCAAGTTGTACCGTGTTCCCCTTCATGCCCCCTCTGCACCTGCTGTTGGCTTGTCCCTTGCTCACATCGCGCCTTCCCTTTCTCCTGCTGATATCCAGCTCTTGCATCGCCGCCTTCGCCATGTGCACACTGATGCTATCACTAGCATGCTTTGCCTTCAACCCGTTGTTGGCTTGTCCCCTTCCACCTTCCCTGCGCCATGCCCCTCTGACTGCCTGGACTATGCCCAAGGCAAGATGCATCCTTCACCCTTTGCTTCGTCGGACTCCCAGTCCGCTCATCCTCTCGATCTTGTTCATGCTGACGTCATGGGGCCTCTTCCCCATGACTTTCTTAGGGGGGCCGGGCGTTACGTCCTGTGCCCCACTGACAATTTTTCCCGTTTCCGTTGGATCTTCGCTCTTCGTTAGAAGAGTGATGTTGCTTCTGTCATCGCGTCGTCACTTGTTCAGGCTGAACGTGCATGTCAGCGTTCACTGCGCGTCTTTCGCAGTGATCGTGGCGGTGAGTTCCTTGGACCCACCGCCCAATTTCTTGAGTCCCAAGGGGTGTGTCTGGAGACCTCGGCTCCCTACACACCCCAACAAAACGGAGTTTCTGAGCGTTGGAATCAGACCCTTGCCGATGGTGTCCGCACGCTTCTGTCTGAGTCTGGGCTCTCCCCTCTCTTTGCCTCTGAGGCCATGAGCTATATGACCTGGGTGTGGAATCGCGTCCCTCACGGTCCTCTTCCCCGCAACGTTACGCCCTTTGAGCGTTGGTACGGCCCTCGTGCTGACCTCCGTCTGGCTCGCGTCTAGGGTAGCATTGCATCTGTCTGGCTCCCAGAGGATCTCCGCGACGGGAAACTCTCCCCGCGTGGACGTCTCTGCCCTTTCTTGGGTGTTTCCTCCCAGTTGAAAGCCTGGCGCTTCTGGGACTCAAAGCGTCAGCGCGTCGTTGAGTCCCGGGATGCCTTGTTCTTCAAATCCGAGTTTCTCTTTGACCTCGATCATCACTCGTCTGCTGCCTCCCTGCTTCCGCTCTCTCGGTTGCGGGGGGAGGTCGGCCCTACAGTCCCATCCGCCCCTGCCGTCCCTGCTGCTGTCACGTCTCAACAGCCTTCACCCTCGGAGCGTTCTCCAACGGCTGGCACTGTGACTCCACCATCCTCTGACGCCCCCCCGTCGGTGTTGTCTAGCTCGCTTAGAGCTCCGTTATCCCCTGTGGTGTCCTCATCTGAGTCCTCATCTGTTGAGTTCGTCTCTCCCGCACCTTCTGCTGCGTCCCCATCCAGCCCACTCACTCCAGTCATGCCCAGTCCACCCACTGCTCCTCCACGCCCTGCCCCCATCGAACTTTTTGTTCGTGGCGGTCGTCTGCGTGCGCTTCCCTCTCCCTCCTCTAGTGCTGCAACGCCCTGTGCTCAACCTTCGCAGACCTCGTCTGGACAGTCCCCAGTGCTGCCTACTGGTATGGACGCCCTGGGCCTAGCCACAGGAGTTGTGCATCCCAGCTCTGTCCTTGGGTACACACTGCTCACGTCCGAGCATGAGTGTGCGCTCGAGGCCGCCATCCTTGGGAGCATTGCCGAGTGCAATGCAACTGTTGTTGCCCTGCCGCAATTGCCTGACCCGACCACTGTTTGCCAGGCACGGGTAGCACCCGACTCCCAGCAATGGGAGGCTGCCATGCGGGACGAGCTGAGAGCCCTGGATGACCACGCCGTATACAAGCTGGTCGATCTCCCACCAGGCCGCAAGGCGATCGATGCCCGCTGGGTCTTCCGTCGTAAGTACAAGCCTAACGGCGAGCTCGACAAGTACAAGGCCCGACTTACAGCAAAGGGGTTTTCTCAAGTCCACGGCATTGACTTTGACGAGACTTTTGCTCCCGTCGGACGCTACACCACAACTCGAGCCCTCCAGAACCTTGTCGCACACCGCGACTGGGAGCTCGAGCAGATGGATGTAAACAATGCCTTTCTACACGGTCGGCTGGATGAAGAGATTTACATGGTGCAGCCTCCAGGGTTCTCTGACGGCACCAATCGAGTTTGAAGACTGCGAAAGGCCCTCTATGGCCTCAAGCAGTCACCACGGTGCTGGAACCAGGAGATCACCTCCACCCTGGAGAAGGGGGGATATCGCCGGAGTACGGTGGATCCCTCCCTCTTTGTCACTCCACGGTCGGCTCCCTTTGATGCCATCCTCATGTACGTCGATGACCTGCTTATTGTGTCCCCGAGTCGCGAAGCTGTGTCAACTATGAAGTCCCTGCTGCAGTCCACGTACAAGATGAAAGACTTGGGTCCGGCTCGCGTGTTTCTTGGCATGGAGCTTGAGCGTGACCGCGCTCGTCGCGTTCTGCACGTCCACCAGGCCGCGTACGTCAGGAGCCTGGGGGAGCGCTTTGCCTCCCTGCTTGAGTCTGTCCCCACTGCCTCAACACCGATGATGCCCGCCGGGCAGAGGTTGTTGAAAACTCTGGATGTGTCAAAACTGGGAGAGACGGTGTACGTAACCGACTACCTGCGAGTCATAGGGTCTCTCATGTACCTTGCCACCACCACCAGAGCAGACGTAGCCTTTGCTGTCAACTTCCTTGCGCAGTTCTCACAGTCACCACGTGCACGGAACATGGAAGCAGCACTACGTGTTGTGCGGTATGCGCTCTCCACTGCCCGAGTTGGTCTGTGTTACCGGGCGCAGCCGTCAGTGGTCGTTGATGGGTACACTGACAGTGATTGGGCACATGACACGGATGCACGCAGTCGCACTGGCTATGTCTTCCTAGTTGGTGGGACTACGATCTCCTGGAAAAGTGGCAAGCAAGGTTGTGTTGCACGCAGCTCCAGTGAGGCAGAGTATGTTGCCCTTGGTGCTGGAACCTGTGAAAGTGTCTGGTTGTGTCGTTTGTTGCAGCAATTGCGTGTTCCCATTCACTGCATCACCTTGCGTTGCGACAACCAAAGCACAAAGGCTATTGCTGAGTATGATGGCATGCATCACACTCGCACAAAGCATATCAATGTGGAACATCATTTTGTGCGTGAGCGTGTGGCTGCAGGCGATGTTCAGATTGTGTGGGTCGACACCCGACAGCATCGTGCAGACTTCCTCACAAAGGCACTTAGCAGCAATGTCTTCAAGGCAGCAATTCACGCTGTTGGTCTGTTATGTCCTCGTGATCCTCCTGGTTGATCTGTTGTGCCAGTGCCTGTGTACGGTCTTGTGTCGTGTCACTTCTCGTGACGTCGGTGTAGTGCCTGTTGTACCATTGTGCAAGTCGGCCGTGGGTCATGGGGGAGTGTTGGGTTTGTGTCAGTACCACACGGTGACCTCTGGCCTCGTTGCACACACTCCTCACTGACGCAGGTGACTAACTGGAGAGAGGCAACCCCTACTGGCTGCTACGCCATGGTGGCATGACTGCACAGCGAGTCTCATAGCAGGGCATCAACCAGGCATCAAATCTCACATGTCTCTGGCTGGTGTGCATTTGCGCACACTAATTTGCGTCGGGTTCATACTCTGGCCTATTCTTTGACCTGTCTTCACTCCGGTGACCTAGTTGACAGGTTGCAGCTATTAGTGGGTAGTTTAGTTGAGTTCAGTGAACTTGGGAAGGAGCGTGCAAGATCGAGCTCGCTGCTCGCTCACTCGCTCCTCCCCACCTGACGGCTACCACCTCATTGTTCGTGACCCGTCGTTTTTCTAACTAACACGCGTCTTAACTTCTACGTCAACACCATTGCTCGCTTGGTGTCTTCCAAGCCTCACCTCAGCTGCTGCTTACTTGTCTAGCACAGCAGCCTACAATTCGCAACTGGCCGGCAACAATAAGCCCTATTAGCCCCCCCCCCCCCCC
>SZWC01010759.1:34998-77637 GCA_023375785.1 Penium margaritaceum | reverse complement strand
GCCCCCCCCCCCCCCCGTTTCCACCATGCTCAAACAACGATGCATGTCACTGCTAAAGCATGGCAAAATTGGGCATAATGTGCTAGAATGCGGCCCTCCATTGCAGACGTTGCGATGGAGGGTCACGATAGCATCGAGGGTGGGGAGGGACGAGGGGGAAGGGGAGATTGTCGGCTCACATACGTCGGTCAGCACTTCGTCAACCGCCGCAACCCCCCCCGCCTCTCGTTGTCCACATGCCCACCCACCCGCCCACCAATCAAGGCCCTCGCGATAGAGGGCCGCGATGGAATGGGCGGCCGGTGGGTTACCGAGAAGCGAGGGGGGAGGGGGGGGACTTCGCCGAAGATTCCGGCCGACGGTGGTCCGTAGGGATCCCCGATCCATCAGTCCGGAGTCGAAAATCCCTTTTTTTTCTTCTAAAAAAATCAACTTTGTACTCTCATTTAATGTACAAAATATAGACAATCCTGAAAGACAGCTTCCTAGCACTGTTGTCGCTTGCGCGGCAGAACAAGCCAGTCAACTAACTCACTAGCACACATAGGTGGAGGTGAGAACAACAAGGGGTTGGCTCCGGACACAAACACAAGTGTCAGAAGCTGCAAATATTGAAATATGCAGAGAGAGGTGACAACTGAGGTCTGGGCAACCTAAATTGTGTCACGGGCCTAGTGCACATACACGCGGCGCACAAGGGCGCTATTTGTATAGCAGGACAAAACAGTGGCAGAAACACAGTTTTGGCCATAATTCCCTGCAGACATGTCAGAATTGGAAATAAATATAGGGCATGCAGGCCGATGCAAAAACGAACATGAGCGTTGTGTGTGCGTACGATGCAAGACGGCAACAATTCGGCTAAGTCTGGAACGTTGAATATAAAAGAACAAGGAGAGATTACAAATGAGCCCCTAGCGGGCTTTTATAGGGACACCGGCGGCTTACCGCACCGGGCCCCGTCACCCTTGCTGAACCCAAATGAGTCAACAGGGAGAACACACTGCATACACCACCAGAGCGACAAAGGTGGTCTCCTTGAGGCACCGGAACAGCTCTCCGAGTGCCAGGGTCTCGACTAATGGTGTGAAATCGAGATCGAGACCGGTCTCGATCTCGATTGTCTCAATTTTGTCTCGTCTCGTTGTCTCGTACCGCATGACACGTGACAATCTCAAATTGTCTCGAGCGAGACGAGACGAGACCGAGACACGTCACATGTCATGCGAGATTGAGACGAGAATCTCGTACCGCAGTGTCATTCTCGCATTTTTTCGTGGACCTGCCACGTGTGCCAGGGCCTTTATACGTGAAGGTTGTAGGATCGGTACGTAGATAAGTGAGAAGACACACATTGTAGAATCACTTTAACGGTTTGCGCATACTAAAATTTCTACCGCCAAACCTTGTAGCTTTCTTCGAGTAAACCAGGATGAATATGAGGCGGATACATTGAATGAGCACGACTTTGACGTCTCTTTTGCAGATCGATTTTCATTCGAATCTCCTACACATCTATTCTCCGCACGGACTGGCAATTTGTCTCATTCTCTATGTGGTTTGATCCATTTATGTGCCACATTAGCAATATATTGACAAAATGCGGTGGTCACAACTCCCACGCAACCTTCCACCGTCCTTTCATCACCACGGTCAAGAAAAGTGCCTCTCGGAACGCGCCCTCACTAGTGCAAGTTCGAGACGTCGCACAACGAGGTCGAGATCGGTAAGAGATCGAGACCCGCCACGTGCACTTCGGTACGAGATCAAGAATTTCTCGTTCTTGACCGACGGGACAAGACATCTCGTACCGAAAGGTTCGAGACCAACTTCGAGATGGAGATTTCTCGTCTCGATCTCGATTTAACAGCCTTAGTCTCGACCGCCGAGAAAAAATGAGCAGTGCCAAAAAATCTCAAAATCGACGTCCAGACATCACAGACGGCTTTCTGAACATCGGATGCCCCACAACAGCCATCAGGTTTCCTCGTCGCACCGGTATAGTCCACCGGGTGCGCAGGTCTCAACCCACCGAGAAAACTCTCCTAGCTCCCGACAAGCCCACAGTGCTACCAGAACGCATCGACCGCGTCTCGCTGGCGCTGTCGTATGTGCTAGAGAAGTATTGAGACACCCCGAAGGCCTATCGTGTCGTCACGCTCTCCGGATATGGGTATATCGGTAAACTAGCAGTGTCGGTCGTGACGGGTGGAAGCCACACAAACCAACACTCCCCCTGGCTTACATAGCCATCCACGCCAGAACAAATGGACAAAGGCATGGAACAACAATGTATGGCAAGCCATAACATGCATGAGTCAACTCACACAGACACACACACACACGCATCTGCTATCCATCTATGGTCTCCCTCGACACTCGCACAGCCCACCAAGTGTCTGGGTCTTGACCATGAGAGGAGTGATGCACACGCACACAAACCAGTGCAATGCACATACACATGTCATACACATGTCAGAGGACAAGATGGTCTCCTCGTGACACTGGCGGTACCAGGGCTCGGGTCTCGACCGCTACGAGCAATCCAACACAATAGTATCATCATCCAAACACAGGATAATGGGAGGATCTCCTCGTAACACGGGTGCAACGCACCATGTGTCCGTGTCTCGACCAACACCTCGCATGCACATGCCACATAAAGTATATCCACACACCAAGACACACGATCACATGGTCTCCTCGTGACATTGGTACAACGCACCAAGTGTCCGGGTCTCGACCAACAGGGTGCTACCATGTACATGCAGCTGTGCAGGCACGCAGCATGAGCCACATGCGGGATGCTCTAGATGCTCACAACAGAGCATGGACCTCGCCATGCATCTCCCATGATGTCGCGTCAGGTCGAGGTCCATACAACACTCCCCCTGGGCAGATGAACCTGGCAGCGATGTCCTCGATGAAGATGCTGATGTCGTAGCTGAACAGATCCTGGGCAATTAGTCATGTGGTATGTCCAACATGCAGAAATAGCTCCCCCTCTCACGTGCGAGTCAACACCCTCCCTCAAAAACGAAGTGGTGTCTCCGGCTACGACTCCTCACGTGAATCTACATCACCTGGGGTATACCAGTCCTTGCGTGACTGCCAAGGGTCCCAACTCACAGTCTCTCTTGCCTCCTCACTGGCGCGATGCGTCTGTGTACGCCGGAGGAACAGGAATGGGCAAGCAGCAAGAGTGCGTGGATGAAGTGGAGGAGCTGGCCTCCGATACGGGATAGCACACCTTGAGACAAAAGGGTGTACTGCCAGAAGAGGAGAGCTGGAGCGACGAACCGGATCACCACTCGTGGATGAAGATGACGATGGGGCAGGTGAGTTGGGTGGATGAAGGTGCGTGACGGCAGTAGTAGAAGGAGGAGCGATGATGGAGTCGACAGGAGCCAAGATGGCGGAAGCCAAAGGCACGCTCACCTCTCCTATAATAGTGTCCCCAACGGACGTCATACTCGGAGCTCGTACAAGCTCCTCCCCGGGTATAGGTGTGCCAGATGTTGTTGGCCGAAGGCTCCTGCCAATAGCACTGATACTGCCCACATCTGGGAACCGCCCATGCGCTGCCATCATCTCCCGTTGTAGCATGACTACACGCTCCTGCAGATCAGCATAATCTGTCTCGGACATGTCAAGGTAGCCCATGTCGACCTGGTGTAGAATAAACTCTGCCTCACTGGATGCTGCACATGCAGACTGCACAACTCGTGAGTACACCGCCATCTGCATCTCTGCTGCTGAAGACGATGGAACTGGTGCTACTGCATCCTCTTCGGGGTCAACCAAGCTCACAATGTGCTCAGATACTCGAACATCGGATGCAGCTGCAAGTGTCGCATCCACATCACAGCTTCTGTCTGTCATGCGAAGAGTGAGCCGTCACATGCCAAGAGAGACGGAGAAGGAGGATCGTCAAAGTCCGTAAAGCATGTGGAAATGTCGTCCGTGCAGGTACTGCCACCCTCGGCGTCGATGTGATCGATAGGGTCACCAGCAGGTGAAACTAAGGGGGCAGAACTCAGCTCCCGCTGACGAGGTGACTCCATCTGCATGTATGGATGTGCTCCGGTATCCTCCACTACCGCCATAATGGACACAGGTATACAGGGCTCCGGCTCAACAATGTCCGTCAAGGCGACCAACAAGCGCAGCTGGCACTCACGCACTATCTCACCGGGAAGGCTGGTCGCTACCACCTGCTCAATAATGGAGTGTAGATCACCATTTGACTCCGTCATATGTGTCGGTGCTCCGTCCTGTGTTCGAGACGTAGACTCAGGGAACATGGGTGACTCTTGAGGATGAAGTTGGTGCTCAGGTAGCACAGATGACACGGTGAAATCTGTTGAGTCTGCTGCAGCACGTGTCCCAACGACACCTCTTAGAACTACTGCTCTGAAGAATGCCTCAACCTCCAAAAGACCAACTGGCCGACTCTGCTCATGCACTATGACTACTATCGTACTGGTGTGAATCTCGTGCGCCAACGTCCTTGAAGATCCGTGTGGGGCATCACGATCCACGCGGGACTCCTGTTCCACCGCCAGGCCGCTACCGGTCAGAGTCGCAAGTGGCACCGCCAAGGCACGCTGGACCTGCACTCCTCCTGATGGAACCTGCTGCTATAGAATGTCCGGCTCCTGCCCTAGCGTGGATGTCGAACTCGATGACATACAGGTCTCAAGCCCTAAAGCCTCCACACAACTGCTGTGAGACTACTACACACACTCTCTGAAAAGTCTGGTAGACGCATCCCGGTCCATACGGGACTCCTGTGCCGCCATTGGGCCTCCACCGATCGGAGCCACGAGTGGCACCGCCCAAGTACACCGTGCCTGCGCTCCTCTTGATGTCGCCTGCTGTAGTGGAAGATCTGGATCCAACCTGGGCCATGAAAGGCAACTTTCCACCATGAAGGCCATGTCAGGGTCAGACTCCACGTCATGTGCTGTCACCGTATAATCTGAATCTGCCTGAGCTGCCGCTGGAGCAGCACGGCCCGGCATGAGTGCGGATCCTGTTACTACGGTCACATCAGGCAATGCGTGGTGACCACACTCCCCCTCGACAGGTACAACAACGGAGGCCGAGGAGGTGGAGGATGTAACAAAACCGGTGCGAGCACGCCGTGTGGAGCGCTCACGCTGACATCGCAAAGTCACTCGACTGGAACGACTGCATGAAGACATGGCATCGCGGGATGACATTGTGGTCAGAACAGAGTGGAGGATCGAAAGGATGGTGGCAGTCTGGGACTCGTTGGCAGATGGAGTTGAAGGTACACCGTTGAATGAGGAAAAAGAGAGGATGGAGCAGATGTGATCGAAGAGGCCATCAAGAAACGAGTAGTAGAAGCACGCTCAATGACGACGAGGTCACAAAGCCGCTGCACAGTCTGTAGGAGGCCGTGGATCTCAGCGAATATGCTCGCCAGAGGTCCAGCTAGGGGATCTACCAACGCCGACAGATCCGTATGCTGTGGAGGACGCATGCTCGGACGAGGCTGTAGCCAAGGTGGATGCCAGCCGGGAGGGCGCGTCCAACAGCGATGCCAACCATGACGTCCACCACCACAGCAGTAGCTGACGAATGCGCAGGGCGCATGCTCAGATGTCCGCGCACTCATTTGGTGCGCTAGACGATGGATATGTACCGAGGGCACCTACTCCCGGTGGTAAACACCAATCCACGGGAGAGAACGAGGCCAGTAGGTATAGTCACTCATGGAGGTCACGGCGTCCGGGTCAGCAAACGTGACCAGACGGACGAGCTACACTACCATAGCACGCCTGGAGACTACAGTTTGACCTACTGTGGCCACTAATGTTGTTTCCAATAACAGAGCAAAGATTGCTCCAAGATTATAAGAGGTGGTGGCTGCAGGTGTGGCTGCTGCTCTAGGCGGTAGACGACCCAGCCCTCGGAGATGGTGAGACTCGAATCCGCCGTCGATCCTACGGGGTGAAGTGTGCGCAACAATCCACAGGCCCCAGAGAGACGCCGGTCCAGAACGCGTCTTGAAGCGGAGATCGCCGCCAACGACCGTCTGCTATTGGCTCAGAAGGCGAAAGTGCAAGCTGTCGCGCAACCGTCGCACTATGTAGTCGTCGACACTCCACCGTCGGATGCTGCTATTGCGACTATGAGAGCTGTTGCTACTGCGGCGGTAGCAGTTGGAAGATCATCTTTTTTCTTAAACTGCTTTCTTTTTTCCTCGCCCATGGCCACCCCCCTCTTTTTTTTTCTTTTGCCCTCACCCTCCACCCCCTTTTTTTCTAGGTATCCCCTCTGCTCGCTTTAGGCCCTCGCCTTTTTTTGGGGTTGCTTTCTCTCTTTTTTTTCACTCGCTTTCAGGCGTACCCCTTTTCGTATTTTTGTTATTCTCCCCCCCTTTCTTGATTGCCCGTAAGATGGGTGAACGGAGAAAACAAGGAGGGGGGATATCCGGCTTGTCCGGCCCTCCCTCCCGTGCACGCTCGCTCGCTCACTCGCTGAGCGAGCGAGTGAGCGAGTGGGTGTGGGGGGGAGGAGGGAGCGAGGGGGGGGGTCCTATCTGCCCCTCTGACCCGGCCCCTCCGTCGGTCGGCCGACAGGACCGACGGGGCCGAGGGGGCCCACGAGGCCAACGGGCCCCCTTCAAAAGGCCCCTTGAAGGGGCTTGGCGGGGCCCTCGGAGGGCCCCCCTAAGAAGGGGAGGAAAGGAGGGGGGGTGCGAACGGGGCTGACAGGCCCCTTCAAAGCCCCCCTCCCTCAAAGGAGGGTTGCGAGGCCCTCCTCGCAGCGGCAGCAGCAGCTGCAGCGGCAAGTGCAGCTGCTGCAGTTGCTGTTGCTGCTGCTCTGCGTGGTAGCTGCTACTGCTGTTGCTTTTTGCTGCCACCGCGGCTGTTGCTGCTGCTTGCTGATGCAAACACAACTGCTTGCTGGTGTTGCCGCTACTGCTGCTGCTGCATGCTGCTGCTGTTGCCGTCGTTGCTACAGGCTGATGCGAACACAACTGCTTGCTGGTGTCGTCGCTGCTACTACCGCTGCTGCTGTAGTGGCTGCTGCTGTTGTTGCAGCTGCTTTTGCCACTATTGCTGCTTCTACACGCTGCTGCTATTGCTGCTGTAGCGGCTGATGCACTGCTGCAGCTCCTTTTGCCGCTACTGCTCCTGCTGCATGCTGTTGTTGCTGCTACCGTCGCTTCTGATGCTGCCGCCCCTCCTATGGCTGTTGTTGCAGTTGCTTTTGCTGTTGCCACCACAGTCCTAGTGCTGCTATGCGCGGCTCACTGCCCCTGTGGCAGCCGTGTGCAGTCGCTTCGTGCTCCCTCACGCTGCTGCAGGTATGGCGCTACGTGGCGCGTTCTCTTTACGTTCCACCCACTGCTGCTGCTTTTGCTGCTCACACGCCCCCCTGTGCTCTGATACCAAATTGGAAATACATTAGGGCATGCAGGCCCATGCAAAAACGAACATGAGCTCTGCGTGTGAGTGCAATGAAAGACGGCAAGAATTTGGCTATGTCTCGAACGTTTAACATAAAAGAACAATGAGAGATTACAAATGAGCCCCTAACACGCTTGTATAGGGGCACCGGCAGCCAACCGCACCGGGCCCCGTCACCCCTGCTGAACCCAAATGAGTCAACAAGGAGAACACACTGCATACACCATGAGAGCAACAAAGGTGGTCTCCTCGAGGCACCGGAACAGCTCTCCGAGTGCCCGGGTCTTGACCATCGAGAAAACATGACCAGTGCCAAAAAATCTCAGAATCGACGTCCAGACATCACAGACGGCTTTCCAAACATCGGAAGCCCCACAACAGCCATCGGGTCTCCTTGTTGCACCGGTATAGTCCATCAGGTGCGCGGGTCTCAACCCACCGAGAAAACTCTCCCAGCTCCCGACAAGCCCACAGGGCTGCTGGAACGCATCGACCGCGTCTCGCCGGCGTTGTCTTACGCGCTGGAAAAGCATCGAGACACTCCGAAGGCCTGTCGTGTCGTCACGCTCCCCTCCACCATATACCCCGGATGTGGGTATATCGGTAAACTAGCAGTGTCGATCGTGACGGGTGGAAGCCACACAAACCAACACACATACAGGCGGCGCACAAGGGCGCTATTTGTAAAGCAGGACAAAACAATGGCAGAAACACAGTTTTGGCCATAACTCCATGCAAACATTTCAGAACGACAAGCCTTTTGAACCGGAACGACCGCATCAACGAGATCTACATCCTGATAGGTTGAAAGCTTATGTGCTGTAACACAGCACGAATCAAATAAATTCGGAAGTCTTATGGGCGTCCATCACCGCCGGTCCCCAGCCTGCCACCGTCGCCGGTCTCAGGGATCTGCACAGGAATGGACATGAGCCAAGGGGACACCGTAAGCTGTGTACGATACGCACAACAACACTCTCCCATGACCGGAGGGCGAAACACGTCCATGCACATGCAGACACCAATGCTGTGTAGAGCAAGAAATGCACAGACGTTGCACGAAACACACACGGCACATGCAAGGTGGCACATGAGGAATCAACCTGCAACAGAGATGGGGCAGATACCAACGGAACAAGTGGCCGCATGAAACTTCGAACGACCTAGAGCCTTGGTCAGAAAATCAGCGCACTGCCTGTCAGTGCTCACGTGGATGACTCGGATCTCACCATGGTCAACCAGATCACGCACAAAGTGGTGCTTGACATTGATGTGCTTTGTGCGTGCATGATACACAGTTGAGTTCTTGGCGATGGCCTCCGCGCTCATGTTGTTACACTGGAGGACCACGGGGGGAATGGACTGACGCAGTTCACGCACCAGACGGACGAGCCAGACACATTCCGTTGCACCGGTGCCTAGGTCAACATACCATGCCTCGGCAGTGCTATGTGCGATGCAACCCTGCTTCCCACTTCGCCAGGACACTATAGTGCCTCCAATGAGAAAGATGTAGCCGGTGCCGCTCTTACCGCCTAGACTCCACGTCTAGTCACTGTCTGTGTACCCATCGAGCACAACTGACACCTGCTCGCGAAAGGACAGGCCGATGCGTGCGGTGGACAAGATGTAGCGCACACACCGGAATGCGGCCTCCAATGTTCGCTTGTGTGGAGCCTACGAGAACTGGGTGAGCAGGTTGATAGTGAAGGCAATGTCGGGCCGTGTTATGGTGGCCAAGTACATGAGCAAGCCGATGACTCGCAGGTACAGGGTCACATCGACTGGCTCCCCCAGGTCAGCTGGGTCATCCACCTTCAGGGCGGCCTGGGGTCATGGACGTGGAGGCCGTGCAAACAGCTGCAAGGAGGTCGGCAATGCGCTCGTCCACAGTCTCTGTATAGCGTCCTTGATGGACACGGAGTGTGCGGCAGACACGGTCGCGCACGATCTCCATCCCCAAAAAGACACAGGCCTCACCAAGATCTTTCATCTTGTAGGCCGAGGTGAGAAATGCCTTGGCAGCGTTCACTGCTCCTAGGTCGTGCGAGTCGATCAGAAGGTCGTCCACATAGACGAGGATGGCAGCAAGCGGTGCTTGGGACTGTGCGAGGAACAGAGATGGGTCAGCATCACTCTGATCGTACCCAGCTCGTCTCAACATACTGGTGATCTCCTGATTCCAGCAACGAGGTGACTGTTTCAGGCCGTACAAGGCCTTCTGCAGCCGGTACATGCGACCGGTACCATCCTCGATGCCAGGTGGCTGGACCATGTAAATCTCCTCTTCAAGGTCCCCGTTCAGGAACGCGTTGTTGACATCCATCTGGTGGAGTTCCATGTCCTGTGGTGCCACCTGGCTCTGTAGAGTGAGCGTGGTCGTCATTCGACCAACAGGAGCAAGGGTCTCGGTGTAGTCCACGCCTGGGACCAGAGAGAAGCCTTTTTCAGTTAGGCACCCTTTGTAACGTTCCACTGTGGCGCTGGTTTTAGCTTCTTGCAGAGAACCCACTTGGCCTTGATGGCCTTGCGGTTCTTCGGTAAGTCCACCAGCTCAAAGATGCCATGTTGTCGGATGGCATCGAGCTCAGCCTGGGAGGCAGCGCACCACTGCTCAGCGTCTCGAGCTGACAGGGCCTCTGGTAGGCTGGTGGGATCGGGAGACAGCACTGGCGCACTGCTTGTAGCCAGGGCATGTGCCGCAGAGGGAGGATCAACCGTCACCATGGACTCAGTGGCGTCACGAGCCAGACCGTGCTCATGAGCAAGCAATGCCATACCAGTGGCACAGCCATGGTGAACTTCAGCAAGACCGTGAGCACTTACGCTGAGGGCCTTCGTGCCCGGGTCAGCGCTGACGACGCTACGCATGGGACGAGGGCGGAGACGTTCGCCGAGTGCCCGTGTGTAGGGGTTCGGCGGGGTGGGAGCAGCGGGCGCCGTTGAATCACACACCATTGTGGACTCCATGGCAGGTATGCCACTCGAGGCTGGTGTGGCCTCAACAGCTGGGGGCGGGCCCACGAAAGACGCAGGCGCATCCGCGGCCGGAGGCAAGGACGGATCAGAGCCAGACACGGATGCGGACGCAGGGTCGGACGCAGCGGAAGCAGGCGCAGGCTAAGACAGAGCCTTAGACGCTGAGGCTGACCCGGACGCAGACTCAGACACGGGCGAGAGCAGAGAGTCGAGGGCAGAGGAGCGAGCCACAGACGGGGCGGGACTGGGGGTCCCGGTGGGCACAACCACTGGAGACAGCCTCGGGGGTGCCGGCGACGGAGTGACCGCACTAGACGGGGGCACTGTGCCAACCGTGCCTGGAGCCTACCCGACACTACGGGGTCCGGAACACCCAGGGGCATGAGCAACGCGCAGACCGTGGATGCGAGCAAGGTCGCGGAAGGCGAGATGCTCAAAGAAGAGAGCGTCACTGGACTCCACGATGTAGCGTCGCTCAGGGTCCCAGAACCACCAGGCCTTCGACCGCGGGGTGACGCCAACGAAGGCGCAGATACGGCTATGCGGGGAGAGCTTGCTCCCTTGCTGCTCCGGTGTGAACCAGACGCAGGCAAGGGCACCCCAGACGCGGGCCAGGCGCAGGTCCGCGCGAAGCCCGTACCACAACTCGTAGGGTGTGCGGTGACCTGGGAGGGGGCCGTGGGGAATGCGGTTCCAGACCCAGGTCATGTACGCCATGCCCTCAAAGGCAAAGGCCTTAGGCATGGTGCTGTCGGCGCGCATGGTGCGGACTACATCCTCCATGGTGCGGTTCTAGCACTCGGAGACATCGTTCTGCTGGAGGATGGCGGGGGCAGAGAGGTTGTGGAAGACGCCAAGCTCGGTGAAGGAGCGGGCCATGTCACCAAGGTACTCGCCGCTGCGGTCCGAGCGAAAGGTCTGAAGGCGGTGAGGGGACTGGCGCTCGGCCATGACCAACCAAATGCGGACGGCAACAGCAGCATCACTCTTCTGTCGCAGACTATAGACCCAGCGCATGCGCGTGAAGTCATCAGTCAACGTCAGGACGTAGCAACTGCGGTCCTCCTGAAACTCGACAGGGAGCGGACCCATGAGGTCGGAGTGGAAAAGCTCCAAGGGCCGACGAGGCCTGGAGACAGACGCAGGATAGGTGGGCCGGTGCATTTTGCCTTCAGCATAGGCCAAGCAGTCTGTTGTGGGCGGCGCCTTGAAGGACGCCGCATCAAGACCGAGAGTGGGCTGAGTGCGGGCCAGTTTGTCGACTGCCCCCAGGTGCACATGGCAAAGGCGTCGATGCAGGAGACGATGATGCTCGGGGGACAAAGCACCAGCGACGAAAACACGGCAGTGGGAGACGGAGACAAAGGGGGTACACTCGCACAGGACCCAGAGATTTGATACAGATCATCGACGACCGTCCCACTAAGGACGGTCTCCTCGGTGTTACGCACAAAGATGCGAGCATCGGCAGCTATGTGCGTGACACCCAGGCCCATCTTGGTGCATGCACGGACAGACAGCAGATTGAGTTCCAGATCAGGGACAAAGAGGACGTCGGAGATGTATACGGGACCAGCGGGCCCGGTGAACTGCTCAACCCCAACACCCAGGACAGGGACTTCATGGCTAGCTGCAGTGCGAACAGAGCGAACAGTGCCAACAGGGTGCAAGGCGACGAAGGCGTCATGGCGACACGTCATGTGGTGGGTGGCACCAGAGTCAACAACCCAGGTGGCATCGGTGACACGTGTACAAGGGGCAATGTGGCACTCGGCGACAGAACAGGGTACAGTAGCGGGAGGCTCAGCGGGGGACACAACAAGGTGACCAGCAGAGTGCACATGGATAGCATACAACCAAGATACATCATCAGGTCCGTCATGCGCACACGGCTGGGCACCACAGGCATCACCACATGACGACACAGACAGGCCACAGGCGGTAGGACCCCTCGACTCAGTCAACATACTCGCACCTCCTTGAGATGAGCGCAGGGCGAGAAGCTAGTGCAGCTCGGCGATCGTTCTGTCGCGTTCTGCAAGCGCTTGGTTGCGAGGATCCGCGAAGGAGCCTGCTGTGGCGGTGGCCTCCTCTAGGACGGCTGTGGTAGTGGCGGCCGAGCGGGCGCTTGCACCGGACGTCTGGCGCACACGTGCCTCATGCGCCTGATGCAAGCCATGGGTGACCTTGGCCCAATCCAAAGGACGGCCTGTGAGGCGAGTGCAGTCGAGATAGCGGTGGTCACCTCCACAGTTGAAGGACACGAGCCGTCGGTCCGTCATACTACCGGAACCGCTGCTGCCACTGCTGTTGCTGCTCCCGCCGCTGCTGCTGCGGCTGACATCGTTGGTGCTGGTGTCGCTGCTGGTCCCGCCGTTGGAACCACCTCCTGACGCTTTGTGTACTCACATCCACACATAAGACAAGATATGTACATGGATTAGCAGTTGAGCTGCTCCATTATTGTCCGATGTGGTGCTCTACACACTGGTAGCCATGGGTCCATCTAGAGTAATTGTGGTGTGTTCTGGTGTGAATTGTGTGGCAACAAACAACATGGATGAATTATATATATTGTGACCTTGATTCTGGTATCAAATTCCATATTGTTGAGGACTTTCTTTCACTCATTTCATACCAAGAGACCGGTTTTCCCACTACAGTTGTTGTAGTAAAATAAACTCATTTTTCATGCAATACACGTAAGTTTAGCCCTTCTGTTTACACGGATCCAAATGAAATGGAATCATCTGACACATCTAGTCATTTCTTCCCTCTACAACAATAGTAATGAATGACATGTTGGATAGTCTAGCAATCCTCAAATGGAACTAGCATGCTGCTTACAAGCCACTGCTACAATCGAGGGGTGTGTGTGGACCCAGCCTATGATACCATACACGGGACACAACTGGCCACGTCCTCCATTTGCAATTACTGCTTCAGGGCTCACCATGATACCATCGCCAAAGTCCGAAGTAGTATTGTAGGAGATGTCTTTTGGTTTGTTGTCTATTGAGGGTAGCTTGTTACATGCTTGAAAACCCATGTTATGATTCACCTCCACCAACAAACATCTGCATTCCTTATGGGATTTCAACATCACATAGCATGTCCCAATGCCACGCAGGAATACAGTAACTATTGGGAGCACAATTCACAACAAAGTATACTTCATTTGGTTGGTACCAATTCACCAACCATGCATTTCTTCTAGAATGACATAGAGGATTGGACATGAAGAAGCTTTTTACTGATACCAATAGTACTTGAGTTTTTTTATATACTTCAAAAAATCATGTCTATCCACTACAACATGAACCGTTTGTACAACTACCTATTTGATGTTCACTGAGATTTGAACTATATGTATTTGCCTACATGATAAACGAGGATGGAAATTGAAGCTCATATCATCATTTTAGTATGAAGCAGGACCAAACACCAAAGACATACTTTGTGCATGAAAGAACAACCCATGACATGCTCTTTGGGATTGCATCCTGCATGTTTTGGCTCCTTCATGGAACTACTGGCTCGACTTCCAATTACACGTCTTCCAAGTGTAGTAACTCTAACGTCCACAAAGATTCATGTTCAATGGACCCAAAGATCTAGAGGTAGTAGTCCTGCATAATGGCGATGCGATCAATGAATACTGCAAACTGAAAGAAGAACTAAACGAAACACAAGTGCATCAAATCCGACGGCTTCAAGACCACACACACCATGGTTGACCTCCAGTTCCTTGTTTACATCTCCCTCCTCCTCTTCTTTGTCTTCTACCTTGTCTTCAGCGTCCTCCTCTAGTCCCCCATGCTCGTCCATCAGTCACATACCTTCTGCTTTGTGCCCCTCTTGTGTCAGCAACTCCTCCTTTGTCTTTGTTGCGTATCTCAGAGAGTCCTCATGGCCACTGTCCTAGACATTGTCCTCAAAGTATCCTCTATCACTTCTTCAGCCTCCTCATCAATGGATGACCCCATGGCTTCGCTTTGGGGTTGTAGTCATCTGTGTTTGAGTCGTTTTTTTTTACTCCCTTTGCTCTTCACCCACCCTATGTTGTGCCTTTTGTTATTGTAGCCACTGCATGTGACACATCTGCTACTATTGTGGTACGACCTTCACAGGGTTCCGATGCTGCTTGGTCAGCTTGGTTGGGGAAGATGGGGAGCTTCCTCTTGGTGTAGCCCTTGTGGCTGTGCTTGGGGAAGATGTAGTTGTACTTCCATTGTTTTTCATACTCCACGTTGGTACTCCTCGTTCTCCCACATCCGTGAAATGCTCCTGGTTGGCCCCAATTCAACAGGGCAGCATAGATCTCCAATAACATGATAGGCGGCATCACAATGCCGCCTATCATATACTACTACCGCATTTATAGCTCCAATACAGATGGATTTGTTTCATATCCATGTGCATTGATAGGCCTTTGTTGATCTCCATCATGTCCACACATGAGTGTTGGAATGGTTGACCACACTCATGCCACTAGACGTAGTAACAAGAGGACAGCCGAAGGTCCACTCGACGACGCATAAATGTAGGACCTCGGACCATGGCAGAGTATGGCCCCTTCATGACGCCCTTGAAGTCCCTTACAATTGCAAAGTTATGGAGTAGCCTCTTGTCGGGGTTAGGTGCGATTGCTTTATTGCAACTGATAACTTGCTCACAATGCTCTGCCATCATCCTCCACACTAAGTACTACACTTAGATAAAAGATTGAAATGAGTAAAAGATCTGTGGCAACTTTAGGCACACATTGAAGGGCTATAAAGCATTGCTAGTGTCGTGGCCGTCTCAATGCACTAGACACATGTAAGACGTCCACTTCTAGGGAAGGATCTCGTCTTGCCAACCACATCCTTGGATGAGATAGTCGTGCACCCGCTCCCAACATGCAGCTAGCGTGCTGCCCATTAGAATTGCTCATGCTTGAGGACTTGCGTACACTTTTGAGCTTTGTAGGTGACCTTCTTATCATACCTTTCCTCCACATTGTTTTGCAAGGTGATATGCACAATATGTGTACGTTGCACTTGGTAGATGGCACTCTACTGCCTTCGCCAAACCCACCTTTATGTTTGAGATGATGACAACACCAAGAGCACAAGCTGCAGGATATGCAATGCAAAGTTGTAGACAAAAACATACCCATGAGTCTTTGTTATTGTTGGGAACCAGTGACGGGGGCATGGGACATGCACTGGCAGCAACGAATTATGTGATCAACATGACTTCCTTCTCGCCATTTTCCAATGATTTTATGTCCATCGTCACAATTATGTAGGAGTGATATTTGTCCCACATCCATGGCACCAAGGGCAATGAAGGCCCAACTTCTTTGTATTTTCCATCTCTTCCACCGCATGTATTGTGAGGTCAACATGCTTGAGTTGCAAGGATTAATACCTAGGACAACAAATTAGTGTATAAGGTCATTGCGGAATTTTTCGAGACAAAGACATCAAGCTTTTCAAGCTCAACATCACCTCCAAAAAGATAAAGCAGAAATAATGCCACAACTTTGAGTTTTCACCCATGAGTTGTGTGTGGGCCAATGAACGAGCTCTATACACTGTGCACTTTGCCATCTGCTCACCAGCCGCTGACTTGATGATTATATAGGGAACTGCCGATGGAGTGGTCGGATCCTGTTTTATCCAAATTGAGATCTTTTGTACTATCCACCTCGTAGCATGTACCAAACTACCTCGTCAAACATGTGCAGTAGTGACCCTAAACTACATGTGACAACTTCATGCTCCTAAGCTTTGAAATTGTGATAGCACAGACGTTCCAAGTGTAGCCCTTTGTCATTGCCTCCACGCACCTCATATCGATGAGTCTAGCTTACTAGGAACCCATGCGATGCCAAAACAGACTACCGCAATGTAGTCTGTGCTTGCTGCCTAGGAGGCAACCATGTTGCAAAATTTATGGCCTTTGAGATGTCCATTCTCCTCGGCCTTTGTTTCTTAAATGTGCTCTTAAGGCAGCAGTCTGACGTTCTTATGATTGCGTAGCCGCGAGTATAAACGCATCTTATGTGATGCAAATAACAACATCACAATGCATGTGGCAGCACCATAGGAAGCTTAACATGTGCATGAAGGAGATTAATTCAATGGTCAAACGACATGAGTTTAGCGTATGCATGATGGGAAACATGAAATAAGCAAGAAGACATAAGCATAGAAAACCAATGAACTAAATTACTGGAGAGAATAAAAGGAAAGTGAACACGATGTCTTTTCATGAAGCTTGTGTGTAGGAATGGGCTTCGATCTGCTCGTGGAAGCGAGGATCCATCGTAAGCAGGCTTCGGATCCTCGCAACATCCTCATCCCAGCACCTTTCCCACTCCTCATGCTCCCAACTCTAATTCAGCCTGAACTTTAGTTATTGCTCAGTGTGGGTCAAGGACTAGTGTGTGGGATACCGGAGGTGGTAGCTTGAAGCTTGCGTGGGGCCTCTGAAGAAAAACAAGACTTGCATGTGCAGGAGCATCAGTGGGGGCCCGAGGGCCAGAGGAGCTGGTTTAGGTGGTGCCGGCCACGTAGCAGACTGGGTTTGCAGAGGAGCGACTATCAGGTAATTCTAGGGCCGGCTAAGGGAGAAGAGGGTTAAGCAAACTTGGGGTTGTGAGGAGAAGGAGCCACAGTGTGATGATGTTTCAAAGGTTGCACGACAAGAGTGGTTGTCGGAATCGGATTGCATGGAGTGGCTTGAGCCGGTCGAGCCAAGGCAAGAGGTTCCTAGCGAGGCTGTACAGTGGTAGGGCCAGTTTGATTCGGGTCGTGCAGAGTAACATGTGTTGGAGTGGGTTGTGTAGCGGGTGGTATAGCGGGCGGTGGAGTGGGTGGAGGAGCGGGTGTGCAGTGTGTGATGTAGCGAGTGGTGGAGCAGGTTGTGCCACGAGTTCAATTGGGATTTTGACCCTGCACTTTGCGACCAAGGTTGTACTGCATTGGATTTGAGGGTGCCAAAAGAGACGTGGAGGCAAAGCCGGTGTGTTTGCTTGGCGACGTGGCAGTGTGCGTGGCAGTCACGCTAGAAATAGTGCAGACAAAATTCTTCGACTGCCAGAAATCCACTTGCATGTTGTATTTGGGGTTGGGTGAGGCGAGGGCCTGGTTACTCTTGGATATAGCGTTGTAGTACAAGAGACTAGGGGTCGGCTGGCATGCTGTGGAGATTGGCTGGGTACCAATCGGGGGGAGGCCCCTGACCTATGGGCACTCGCTCGAGTTTGGGACACCATGGTGGAATAATGGGTACTTCGGCATTTTCGTGCAAGCAATACATACCTTTTGTACATTGAATGTCGACTCACCTCGGGTAGTGACAAAAATCAAGGCCTTTCTATATGCTCCACTTTGTCTTCTTGATGTCCCAACATGGTCATTGCTGTATGGTACAAGCTATAAAATCTTTTCACGACAAAGGGGAGGGGGGGGGACGACAAACATCGCTTGCAGTTGACATCCGCACGCAATCACCTATCACGATGTGACGAAGTGGAGAGTGTTGTATGTAATACCCTTGGTGTTCGACGATGGGTCACAGTGTCATGGATCTATTACCTCGTTCTTTAGTTGTGATTTGCGTCCAAACATTGTTATCTCGGCACGTGCCACCTTTGCAATCCCTCTTGGACATCCCAAAACTATACCACGTGCAGGTCCGGTAGACTGCGTGTCCTTTGCGCATTCAGTGCGCGTTTGACATGGGGACATTTTTTTTCTTGTAATGAATGTCAACATGGCATCCAAGAAGATTTGCATAAATGTTAATGACCGCATGATTCACATATTAAACAAAGGCCCCTGTGTGATGGAGCTCATAGTGAAATGCAAAAGTTAATTATGCAAAACGAAGTCACATGAAACAAAGTCGCATGCAAATATGCATTCCACGAGTATGCCGACAGCACAAAAGCACTTATAAGTATGTGCTTTCCTGAAGAAGGCAACGAGGTGTCCATGGGACAAGAACCCTCATGAAGGCACTGGTACTCGTTAATAAGTGAAGTTATTATGGGCGAATGATTACTTTTGTCCAGCTCCTTCGAAAATGTGTTACCTCGATACCGAACAACGGCCGGGTGGTTACCTTCTCCATGAACGACAGGTGGATGAGAGGTACCCTTTGCACTATACCCTACTAATCTTTAATTTCGATGTTAAATATTTGTTTGGGTGCAGTGCTCAACAAAAATGTATTTTTGCCGAAGTAGTTAAGTGCACCCTAAATTATTCTTCCAGGGTCAAATCCCTTAATTATTGAGACATGAACGACCGGGTTCTATACTTCTATAAATTAATCCTAATCAGGCTCCCAGGTGTGTCATTCTTATAGCATTCTCGTCGAATTCGTTCAAGTCCACGGCAAAGAGTCGCACGCAGCGAAGAACGTGTGGGCACTTCATTTATGACAACAGAATATAGACGACAAGCAAGACGTGCATCATGCATTGAATGAAGTACACGTAATATATATTAAAAACAAGGACAGAGCTAACAACGAGCCCCTCACACAATTTCATCCTCCTCCTCCAACTCCTCCATAGCAAAAAGCAGCTCTCCGACATGAGGAGCAGCCTCACGCTGGAACTCGGGGGTAAAAACACGCTTGAAGTTCGCTCTTGTACATGCCCCCTTCACTAAATCCTCGCTAGCAATGTGCTTCCATGCCTCGTGGAACCATCCACATGCTTCCTCCTTGAGGAGGCTCATGCCCACGGTGATGGGCAAGCCCGCCGCAGTGCGCGCAGTTCCCCATGTTGCATACAATTCTTCGACCTTGTTCTTCAGTGGCCGCATGATGCCCATATGGCAGTGCTGTGCCTTTGATGTCAAGCCAGGCGGAACATAGCATGTCCGCATGTATGGGTAGTTTGATTGCAGCCAGTCCTGGAAGATTGCACACGCATGCGGGCGCCATGCATCCAGGATGAGAAGCATGTCCGTCTTTCCATCCTCCATGCTCAATTCACCACGCATGCGGTTGTAGTATGGCACCACGATGGACCGGACCCATTCGCGGGTCGTCTCGCCGTTCGCCCACTGGTTTTGGGTGAACGTCAAGCACGCACCCGCATCAGTCAGCTAGCACGCATGCGGCCCGCGTGGGAGGCAGCGCTTGGTCTTGCCACCATAGATGAGTTGCAGCGGCAGCACGGCGCCCGTCATGCTGACGCTGACAAGGGCAGTGATCTGCAGTTTGTCATCAAGCCCGATGATGCCAGCGTCTTTGCTCCCTATCGCTACGTACGTGTGGTCGGCCGAGGGCATCAGTTGGATGCCGGTATGGTCAGCGTTAATCACAAAAAATGGTTTGATGTCGTAGAGTGTCGCCATGACTGCAGCACGTTGGTGGAACTTGAGCACGCGGGCCTCCCAGTCAGCGGGTAGTTTCTGCGCTGCAGTCGTACCACAGCGCCATGACCACCCGAGTTCTCTCTTTACAAATTTTCTCACCCACGGACGGCCGAAAGCTCGTGGACCCAGCTCGACGAGCACATCGGGCGCATGAGATGCGATGACGTCCCGAACCTGCTGGCGGATGATTTTGGAGTTGAGGGCGTTACCGGCTTTACGAGCTTCCACCACCCTTTTTTTTATGTCCAAAACGATTTCCGAACGAGTAGCCAGCCATGCCTTCTTTCGGCCATGGCCATGCTTGTGCTTCCTTTTGGCGGAGATGGGTGTCGATTTTGTAGCCCCCAAAGATGCCACCACCGCATCCTTGAACTGAAGTTTCAGTACAAGTGTTCCTGTCTCAAAGCAGCCGGCGACGGTGGAGGGAGCCAGCCGATCGTAGACGCAAAATCCGTCTGGGGTACAAAAACATTTCCGCGGATGCATCATTGCTCCATACGCCATTGTTTTTAGCTTCATCGCCTTGTAAATCTGGCCAAAATGGCCGGAGCCAAACCAGTCAGCATACGGGCCCCTCTTCATGCTGCTGGTAGAGCCGTTGCTGGATTCTGTAGATGTTGTTGCATACGACGGCTGCAGAGCCATGCATGCCGTGTCGGTGCTGTCATCAGGGTCTTGGTCACTGTCTGATGAGCTGTCATTGCCGTAGTCGCATGCAGCTCCAGTGGCCGGTTCCTGGATTCGCAGAGCGCCCGTGCGAGAACGGGTGACAGGGACATGACATTTCGGAGGGTCGACGTCACCAACCTTCGCCTTGCCCTTCTCTTCGTACGTGGACGGACGGCGAACAGGTGGCGGGTCCTCGCACTTGCGGGCGGCAACAGCTTCGTGATCGCGAGAGCACCCAATGCCCTCGTCCATACGTCGCTGGCGGGTCCCGTTACTGTTGGAGCACAGGATGAGAGGCACGTTGGCGGGTAGAGAGAGGGGTGAAGCCACAGACTTCACTTCTTCCTCGTACGTAGAAGTGGTGGCGCATCCAGGTCGGGGTGCCTTGGTGTCATCGGCCGAAGCAAGGACTTGGACCTTGCGGGGACGTCCGACAGGCCTCTTGGGTGGAGGCGGACGCGCGGGCGGGCCATGGCGGACAGTGTGTGCCAACCAGCGCGCACGTTCTTCGGGAGACACATTTTGCAGGAAGCGATCCATGAGTGAGGACGTAGCGGCTATGGTAGTGACAAATGGCAGCTGAACTGACAAGTGTCTGATTTGGGTCGTCGCTTTACGTATCATGCAGATCTCCTAGCTTCAACAAACCGCACACCGTGGGACCACTTTTTGGATGTTCAAATCTTTCCATGGCCCAGGATTCGACGGATGCACGTCTCCAGCCAACAGCTCGATTCGCAGTTTGAGCGACCCACGTTGAAGAGCGGCTCCGTAAACCACGGACAGCCGACTGCTGCTGACAAGTTCTCGCTCCTCTCAGCGTCGAACTGGTTCGACGCCGAAATTCAGGAACACCATTTCCTTTTTGTAGGGTATGGTTGTTCGAGCTATTTAACCATTCCCTTTATTTCAAATCGTGCACTACTACACACGTTGCACATTGTACCATCCATGCATCGCGTAGCTTCCGCGCGGATGTCAGGGAGCAACCACCCCTTGCGTAAAGGGACAACAACCACAAGGGTTACAAAAAAACTTTGCCAAAAACATTGTTTTCCTTCCTGACGTCATCAGGTCCGTACTGATGTTAGCAAACCCCTGCCGACGTCAGCACTTGCCTCAATCAATTTTTTTTGGTCGGAAAGTCAAAAATTCCCAGCGTTTCAACTCATCAAGAAATGTTGATGGTTCTGCAATCCGACCAGTTTGACATCCCAGTCCATACTCAGCGCTGGTACGGCTCCAGCCAGTGACAAGGACAAAGGACCACTAGATCCCTCTTCCTCCTCTTCAGGGGTCATGGTCCCACGCTCAAAGGCTATTGAGGACCTACAAAGTCAGTGGGATGAGATGCGTCGTCTGCAGCAACAGCAAACGGACGCCATATGTATGCTCACTTGGCTTCTTTGTGGTCAGTCCAAGGCCCCACGGCAGTTCTTCATGGGAGTCGGTGGTGTCATACCCTTTGCACATCAGTGAGCATATGCACAGATGACGAGAGCAGGACAGGACCCGCCACCTCTTGATCCTTGGTATAAGGACCCTGACATGCCAAGTATGCAGGATGGAACTAATGAGAGCGAGATTCTCGTGCTTTGAGAGTGTCTCCGCCAGTTGCAGATGAGTTCTTGGCCCCCACACACATCTGGCTCCCTTTTACTGGAGATCCGATTCTCGCCCGATCCCTTCTCCAACGACTTTCCTTGTCTCGGTGTCTCCCCCATCCCTCATCCTTCTCAGCATGTGGTTGCTCTCCCTACGAGGCGGCAACCCAAGGACTTCGAGACACCGTCCCCAGGAAACGTCAACGAGGATAGATTTGACTGTTGGGAGGTTGTTTTCCAGGTTTGGGCTACTTAAAAGGGGGTATGGTCCTACTATCACAGTCCGTACCAGGTTACGGATCATGCAAAGGTGTTGACAGCGGCCAGGGCGATGCACGGAATCCTTTACGCCATGCCGCGCGAGACCGTTGTGGACTTTTGCCCGTTCCCTGGGGAGGCCGGCACAGGCGCTGGTGCTGATCGGCTTCGGGACGGGAACCTCACATTGTCCCTGCTTGCTGCAAAGATTTACGCCACCCACACAGGTGACATTTGCGCCTTTCACTCTCTTTGTCAGGGACCTGCCAAGCCCGCAGCCGATTACTTGCGGCAGGCCATGCGCATCTACATGCGCCTTGGGACCTCAGGATGTACAGAGTTGTGGCCACTTCGCACGCTCATGCTCTGAGTTCATCTTGAGCACGCAAACATCTTCTTGGTTTACAGAGACGCCGTGCTCAAGCCCTTATCCACCTCCCTTCAGCTTCTTCCTTGGGAGAATCAGCTTTCCCTCCAGGAGACTTCCGTCCATGAGGTAGCGGTGGCCCATCAGGAGAGTCCCCTTGCTGAAGTAGTCATCGGATCACCACCGATGCCTTTCTTGCAGTTTGCTCCTCCATCCTCTTGCACATCCTCCTCTTCCCCTTCCACCTCGATTACCCTGACTACGACGCAAGGTGTGGCAGCAGCGGCAGAAGGGAAGAAAGGGAAAAAGAGGCACGGTTCAGGCCATCTGCAGCCGTAGTAGTAGCACTCATCAGGCGATAGTAATGGACGTACTATCCAATACTACTATTGTGGAGGCGCTCATCGCTACACCAAGTGCCAGCAGCCACTTGACTGGGCGTGGATCACTCGCGGTCTTTAGGCTGTACACGCATAGCAGTCCGTGTCTAGGAGCACAGCCTTTGGTCGCGCAGCGACCACGATGGCAGCAATGCTCGCGTTCCCACCGGCGAGTGGTGGCGACCCGGACCCATGTAACCGCACCATCGCCGAGCTTGGTCACCTTTTGGCACTTCATTTTCAAGGAGGTGCAAGTGTGTTGTCACAACCAGCGGGTTCACATACTGTTTGTCCGTCTGTTCTTCTAGCTTGTGATGAATCATGTGGGGGGGACAAGCTAGCATACAATGATGATGGGCTTAACAATACTTATTGGATTCACCAGTCTCACCTTTGTGTCCTTCGTTGTTCCTCCTCACCAATTTCTCAGTGCTCGTCTGATGCCGAGTGGTCTATTGCCCGTTTCACAGTAACGTCCTCCGGTAGTGATCCAAGTGGCACCTAGATAATCGATTTTGGTGCCACTCACCACATGACCCGTTGTCATAGTGAGTTTAGTGTCCTCGGTCTTGTTGCATCTGTTTGCTCCATTCCCACAAGCTCTGGTCAGTCATTGTCGGTCCAGGGTGTTGGGGTTGTGTGCTTTGATGGTCCTTATGCCCCCCGTATCTTTTTGAGGTGCTTATCGTGCCTGACCTTGAGCTCAACTTGCTTTCTATGCGTACCTGCACACTGCTAGGACTCTTTGTGGAGCACACTACAGAATTTGTGCCTAAGAGAACTGTTGATAATCCTACCATTGTTCTTCGTGCCTCGGATCTCTTCATCTCCTTGATCCCCTTCTCCTCCGGCTCGTGTGTTTGTCACTGGTGTTCTCTCTGCTGAGCAATAGTGACTACTGCATCATTGCCTATGTCATGTGGACTCCGACATTGTGTCAAAGCTGATTTAGACACAGCCCGCACACGGTCTTGATGCGGCCTCTTTCGAGAAGCCGCCCAAGACCGATTGTCTGTTGTGTGCTATGGGTAAGATGCATCATTCCACCTACATTGACTCCTGTTCTTGAGCTCTTTGCCCTCTCAAGTTGGTCCATTTGAACCTTCTCGATCCTCTTCCCGTCGAGTCATTCTCTAATCGGGGCCGATACATCATGACCTTGATTGATGACTTCACCCGGATGCGATAGCTACACAGCATGCGCAAGAAGAGTGACGTCGCTCTTGTAGTTTGCCTTTGGCTAGTGATGGTTGAGCATCAGTCCTGCCACACGTTGCATTCATTTTGCTCAAATTGCGGAGTCGGGTTTCTTCGCGAGATGGACAGTTTCTTGCCGAGCACGGGGTTTTTCACCAGGCTTCCACTCCTACTACTCCTCATCATAATGGTGTCTCTAAGCGCTGGAACCGTACCGTGGAGCATGAGATTTGTGCTATGCGGACAGAGTGCAGTCTCCCATAATCCTTTGTATTTGAAGGCATTGCCTCCATGACGTGGGTCTGAAACCGCCTCCCGCACAGTCCTCTTCCGGACCACGTTACACCATACGAGCTCTAGTTTGGCCACAGTGCTGATCTGTGTCTCACTTGTATCTGGGGATTCGTGGCTTCTGTGTGGTACACCAAGGACCAGCAAGGTCCAAGGTCTCCCTGCGGGGTCACTTGTGTGCCTTCGTGGACATCTCCCCACGGTCAAAGGCCTAGCATTTTTGGGACCCTACGCATCGTTGCATCATTGAGTCCAGCAACACCCTCTTCTTTGAGTCTCTCACCTACTGTGACCTGACCTCTATCATGTCGATGTCCGTCACACATGTTCCTACGTGTGAGGCTTCTCGACGGATGGGGGAGTTTGGGCCTTTGAGCACCTCTCGTCCGGTTGATGTGTCCGTTTGAGCCCCTTAACTTCTCGGTCTCTGGCTCTTGATGACCCAGTGATCACAGCTGTCTCTCAGCCCACATACCTCTCCAACCCAACCTGTCACTACCCTTATTCCCTCGTACCCCACAGGCACAAATCATCCTCTACTCATGTCCACCAATACTCTTGCCTCTGTGCGTGATCATGCATTTGCTCCTACTGCTACACCCAACACTGTATCTCTCGTCATTTCACCAACATTTCCTCACGTTGCATCACCTACCCCTTTGCCTCAGTCCTCACCAGATGTGGTCGTGCTTGTCTATAAGCCTGAGGTGAGCTCCTCAAGTCCACGTTACTCTCATCAGCACGGTGGTCATCTTTGACCACTGATATCCGGAGTCTTACGAGTATCTGGTCCCGCACCTAGGCGCTCCACTCGCAACGTTGTGAGTGGTGATCTTGGCACAAAGGCCCTAGGCTAAGTGTCCGCACACGTCACACAGAGGTACATCCAGTGTTCCTTATAGGGCACGATTTGGTCACTCGCATTTTTTGCATTACTTGTGATGCAGCAACTGACCTTGTGGTTTTTCGGCACAGCTCTGAGGTGTGTGCACTGGCCACTAAGAGCTCTCCTTTGATGGTGCCTGATCCGGGTATACTGAGGGAAGCTCTCTCATCATAGGATACAGACGCGTGGCATGCTACCTACAAGGATGAGCTTTGTGCCACCTGAGAGCACAATGTTTACGGGCTAGTGGACCTTCCACCTGGGAGGAAGGCTATTCAAGTCAAGTGGGTTTTTTACATGAAAGTAAAGCCGGATGGCTCATTAGAAAGCCACAAGGCTCGCTTGGTCGTCAAGGGGTATTCATATACCAAGGGCATCGATTACACTGACACCTTTGCCCCTGTCGGCCGCATGACCCCAGCTCACGCTATGTTCGGTGTGGTGGCTGAGCATGACTGGGAACTACACTAGATGGATGTGAACAATGTGTTTCCCCATGGCTCTTCAGATGAGGAGATTTGCGCGGCTCAACCACCAGGCTTGAGGACGGTGACAAGATCTGACGCTTATACAAACTCAAGCAATCTCCTCGTGTAGGAACCAAGAAATTACAGACACTTTGACTTATGCAGGATATGTATAATGTGAGGTAGATCCCTCTCTCTTTATGTGACGGTCGCCCAAGCAGTTCACCGCCATCCTGGTCTATTTGGATGACCTTCTGATCGTGCCCCCCTCCATGGAGGCCATGAAGGAGACCAAGGCAGTCCTCCATACTACCTATCAGATGAAGGATCTTGTTCCTACAGCGGTGTTTCTTGGCATGGAGATCGTACAAGACCATAGTCGTCGGACACTCCTACTGTATCAGGACCGATACGCACCTATTGTGGGGGAGCATTTTTGTGACATCCTTGGCGTAGTACCAACAGCCTCAACACCTCTTACATCTGACAGGTAGGATGACATAAAGGTGGACAATCCCACACAGCTGGGGGAGACAGTGGATGTGACCTTGTACCTCCGTCTCATGGGAGCTCTAATGTACTTGGCCACTACCACACGCCCCGGCATCGGTTTTGCTGTTTACCTCCTTGTACATTTTTTTCAAGCTCCACATGCTATAGCCCTTCATGCTGCTTTGTGATTGGCCCAGTATGTGGTCTCTACACCGTACCTCAAACTCTGTTTTCTCCGGCAATGTTTGGTGGTTATTGATGGCTACAACGACAGCGACTGGGCCTAGAGTCCAGATGGACGCAGTTGCACTAATTACGTGTTCCTGCTCGATGGTGCCGCTCTGTCCTGGCGTAGCAAGAAACATGGCTGCATTTCACGTAGCTCGTTGGAGACAGAGTATGTTGCTCTGGGTGCAGAGGCTGTTGAGGCAGTGTGGCTGCGGTGCCTATTCCTTGAGTTGGGTCAGTCAATTCCCGCCATTGTGCTTTGTTGTGATAGCCAAAATGCTCTTGCCATTGCGGGAAACTCTGCTGTTTTTCATGCTCGCATGAAGCACATTGCGGTTAAGCATCACTTTGTGCGTGATTTGGTGGAACGACACGTGATCTCCATTATACGGGTCAGCACTAACGTGCAGCGTACTGATTTCTTGACGAAGGAACTGATTTGCGGGAAGTTTTTGGTGGCCATTCGTTCTGTTGGGCTTTGTCCCTTGCCTGAGAGGCTGAGTGCCAGGTGTGTCTGTGTCTGTATCACGACCGTTCTTGCACTCGTTGTATTTGTTTTAGTGCTGCATGCGTATGGACATGCGTACCATTGGGTCATGGGAGAGTGTTATGATTTGTGACGTTCCTGTTGACTTGTACAATTCATTGTGACCACTCGATTATTTCCATGCCTGTGTAGATCCATCATGCAGACCCAGGTGGCGCCGGTGCATCGTCATGTGATGGACCACCTGCTCGGAGCTTAGCAATGACCGCCCCAGATTATTGGATGCTGTCTTGGACCTTCTACTGTTTTTCTATAGCCTATAGGATTTTACCGGTGGACAGGCCGTGGGCCCGATTTACATGTTTTGTATTGTGTGTTAACCATTCAATACTGGATGCATGCACATGACCAGTCATAGTAGTCGGCTTGAGATCCTACATATTTCTGTTCAGATAGCATAGCGCTGTGACTTGTCTCCGTAGAGTTAAGGCCAAAACAGTGTTTTTGGACCGGTTTTAGGACAGACCTTGCACTGCCGCGTGCGACATCCGCCCTGTGCCGCGGAGTATTTATGTTGTGGACTTGTCATTTTTTAACACTCTCTGCAAATGCTATTGAAGCATTCTTACAATTTGACTTGTGTCTCCTAGTGAGAATCTGGCCGTTGTGTGCACGACCTGTGAATTTCCTCATTGTGTGGCCAGGCACTAACGCCTATTCAGCGGTTGTATTACTAGGAAGCTTCCACACATCTTCTCAACCTCGACTATGCTTCATTCATAACTCCACACATAAATACGTATGTTCAATGATTTTGACACTTGTCATCGAAGTACACATACCGCTAACAATGAATTGCTCAAGTGTTCCAAATTCTAAATTGTTTTTTTCCTCGCAACTTCTACCTATTCACCATCTACGCTCCGTTCAGCATAACACTTGGTATCAGAGCGCAGCAGTGATATAAAGGTAACTGACTACCTTACTCATCCGGAGGACCACCTCACACAAGTCTTCAACGCATCTCGCACGTCAAGACTTCGCAGACTTCACTACTACGACATGAAGCAAGAGAACCAAACCGACGACCAACAAGGGGTAATGAGCGACAATTTCAGCGATGGAGGAGTAGAACGTGCCGATGCACGCAAACCCTAAAGCAACAGCGAATGCTTGCCTGGCAGGACTTGCGGCAGGTGGAAGAACCCCTATGGCTGTGGTAACCAATCCAGGCATGTTCCCACGACAACGAACCAGCTGCCCCTACTGACAACCTCGAACACAACAACAAGGGCAACAGGTGGCACTAGACGATAGGCGTCGATCAATAAGGAACTGGGGAACATGCTCTCTGCACTCGAGGGAATCAACAACCACCTAATCTAACAACTCAACGTCGCGGTGAAGGCTCTTCGCAACGCAAGCGCGCATGAAGCATTGTCCATCGAGAGAAATTCTAAACTCTCAAACAAACCCAAGATTTGTCCGGCTCCACCAGAACCATTCGATCCTACAAACTCAAAAGGACCAACGGTTCGGTTGTGGTTGACGAGTTTGGAGGTGAACTTCACCGCTGCTGGGGTCAATGACGATCAAAAGAAGATTGACCTCACGGCTGTGTTCTTTGCAAGGCATGGCATTTAGTTGATGGTCTTATCTAAAGACCATCCAACGGTAGCAGAAGACCGGCAGAGCAATCATCAACGGCTCACAGCGCCTGTCTCACATCACCGACCGCAAGCGTTGCACCCATGAAGCATATCACCTTGGTAAGACTCGCTGATGCCATAAACCGACAAGAGTGAATTCTTGCATGTGATGTTTGCATGCTTAGGACGACTGGAGAAGAAGTCTGACATACATTACAAACTCCATCATCTACGTCATCAGTCAAGAGTGGCAAAGTACACGAGGAGATTCTACGATATTATCACAAGAGCAGAAGTCGCCCTCAACGAACTTTGTTTCACTACAACAACAACCTCAAGCGAGACATCCAGAGAGAAATCATTGTTTTTGACATCTAGATTGACTTGTCGCAGATGATTGTAGTAGTGGAAAGGGTCGACAATGCCAATCACAATGCTTGGATCCAAAAATCCTGCAACTGCCAACCTCCCAACCTCAGATATCATGGAAATGGAAGAAACTAGTCAACTGACTCCTTGGCTCCGATGGAGGTGGACTCCGTCAACCAGAGAGACACGTGAATCTTCTACTACTGCAGAAAAGTTGGGCACGTTGCTCACAATTGTTGGAGCAAGCAGCACGCCCATAAGAGAGGGAAGTTGCAGGAAAATAAGTCGTGAAACAACAAAGGGCACGAGTAAAAGGCACAACTCTTGTCTGTGAGGAGCGATCTGCGCCAAACGATCGCCCAATTGAATGGCCCACATTGTTGCAGAGGGTTTGTGAGATCGTAAAATTCAACGAGGGGTGCGAGGACAAACAACCGGTAATTTTGCTAAAACTTCAGCCTAGAGGATGCAAGAGCCCAGAATGGTGCCGGCACTTCTAGATGGAAGAGCTTCACACAGCTTCGTAAGCAATGACATGGCTCGTAAATTGGGTTTGTAGACCAAACCAGGGGTGTTTGAAGGAAAAACCGTTGACAGGAGACTACCGATATGGAGACTCCGAGAACCACTATGACTACAAGTGGGAGATGTTCAAGATGTAAAGATTTGGAGGTCTTGTCCAATGAGCAATCACAAAATCATCCCAGGACAATTTCGTACACTGACACAATCCGCAGGTCGAATTGAACAGCGGCGACATCTAGGTGGAGACTGACGGCGCCAAACGACAACTTCCACGAAGTGGCAGCAACTGACTCATCATGAGTCTCATCGGCCTTATCGGCCTCAACGAAGTTCGCGATGGCACCCAAAGAGTTCGCACCCCTCATCCAAGAGTCTGCAAATGTCTTTCCCGACAAACTCCCAAAAACTTTACCACCTCAACGAGACATCGACCATTGCATTCAATTGAAACCGGGTAGTCGTCCTACCGTCCGAGGGCCCCATCACATGAGCGATCATGAGCTGACTGAGATGAAAAAGTAGCTCGATGAGATGCTCGGTCAGGAGTTCATCCGTCCATCCACATCACCATACACCACACCAGTATTCCTGAAAAAGAAAACTGGCAAGATGCGGATATGTGTGGAATTCTGGGTCTTGAAAGATGCCACCACGAAGAACGACTACCCTCTCTCTTGAGTTGATGAACTTTTCGACCAACTCCGAAGAGCCTGAATCTTCACCAAAATCGACTCACGCAGCGGATATCACGAAGTACGTGTGGTAGCCTCCGACATCAAGATGACAACATTCGGAACCTACTACAGGAACTTTGAGTTCACAGTTATGTCGTTTGGACTAACGAATACCCCCACCACGTTCATGGTGGCAAAGAACCACATTTTTTTGCCACAACTCGACAATTTCAATGTTAAAGAATTATTTGGGGATGACAAATTCTTTTATTTGGCTTTTCCCTATATGTTCTCATCCTAAAAATGAAAACATTTTATTATCTCCTCCAGTTCTTTTCGGCCCTCGAGAAGCGAGCGAATTTGTAACGGATTTGACAAAATCCTTGACTGACTAGGCCAAAACCGTGGTGCCTGAGGGTCTTCGACCCTCAAGTCATCCCGTCTCACTGCCCACAGTCCCAGGTGATCCCGCTCGAGCCTCGTGGCTCCTTCAACCGGTCGGCGTGGCACTGCCACGCTACACTCTCCCCCCGCTAGGAGTGAGAGCCGCCTTGGCATCTCCGGTAATCCCGACGTGGGTTTTGAGCCCTGGAGCTCTGATACCAATGTAACAGATCCGACGGAATCCTTGGCCGACTAGTCCAAAACCGCGGTGCTTCAGGGTCTCCGACCCTCAAGCCATCCCGTCTCACCGCCCACAGTCCCATGTGACCCCGCTCGATCCACGTGGCTCCTCAGTGGAATCTCCCGACGCCGTACGCACCATCAACGGATATCGGCGGCATGTGCCAACGTCCACTCGGGGCCACGCGAATAGGTTCAACTAGTGAACCTGGTTTTTGTACCAATTCGCACTATGGATGGGTACTAATGTGTGTACTTTAGTGCTTCTCCGTCAGTACAATGTGATAACTTTACTCCAACTATCAAACTTTGACTCACACCTTGGATCGACATGGACAACGACGTCCGTCCAAATGGCCCGGCACATCATAGATGGGGTACTCCCATAGCGGACCCCGGGACGGCACATCGGGCATGGGTCGCATTGAAGGAGCGATGGGACCGCAATGTAGCACGCCACCGAGAGTTGGGATATGAAGAACCAGCATGGGCCCGAGCTCTTGTGACTCCGGAGCACATGGTTTGGAGCTTGGGAGTGCCCATGCCGTGTAGTAGGCCGCCCAACTGTCCCGAGCCATGGGAGTCGTGGACATGGACCAAGCCACCGAGTCCGTAGTGGGCATTCGTTGATGAAAACACGGGCATGAGAGTTTTATTGCATTGACAATCCAGGGTATACGAGTATCATTTTAGTGACAAATAGCGGCATCTGAGATTTATTGCTCTAACACTTCGGGGTATGCGAGTATTATCTCAGGGACAAGTATGGGCTTTCGAGGTTCATTGCGTTTACAATTCTGGGTATGCGAGTATAATGTCACTGAAAAGTATGGGCTTCCGAGTTTTATTTCATTGACAATTGTGGGTATGTCAATATTGTCTTCACAACAAGTATGGACTTCCGAGGTTTATTTCATTGACAATTGTGGGTATGTGAGTATTATGTCAGTGAGAACTATGGGTTTTGGAGGTTCATTGCATTGACATTTATGGGTATGGGAGTAATACTTCAGTCACATGTTTGGGCATCCAAGTTCTATTGCATTGACATGATTGGCTATCTAACTATGAACATGGAACTATTATTTCAATGAGAAAAATGGGTATGAGTTCTTTTTTTCCGTCACATTTCCGGGCACAAAAGTAAGAGGTAATTGACAACTATGGGCAGATCATTAGTATTTCATTGACAGGTATGGGCACGACAGTATTATTCATGTGACTACTATGGGCATGGGAGTTATGTTCATGACCCAAGTATGGCCATCGTTCATTCATTTCAAGAAGTACTACCCAATCCACTATGGATCTAACCACTTTGGATCCAGGACATTACACAGCCAGAGCCAGTGGCACAAGTCGCATCCACATCCCTCCCATCCTTGACATCCCATTGCATCATAGAATATGTCCTCATTGGCATCAACAATGTCCATGTTTTCGTCTCCTCCCTCGTAGAAGACATCTTCCCAATGACTCCCCTCTGCCACTGCTTAAGTCGTGTAGGCATCCAGTTGACTTGTGTTGTTGTGTGTCATAGTACAATGGCACATGCCTACATGTCTTGTTCTTGTTGGCGACCACAAGTAAGAATACAGTTTCTGACACACCAATGTCGCACCAACTTCCGTGAGAAACATGACGGTCAAGTCTTGTTCGTCACATGGACTCAAGTTTCTGGTTCCTTGAAACAACTGTCGCAAAGAGAACAAAATGAACGTGTCTACAATGTAAATGTACACTTGGTAACTGCTTGAGGTACATACAGTGCAAAATAATTTCAAGACACCACTGTGCACTACAATTTGCACCTTACTACAAATGTGGACTACAACAGATGAATAGTTCAACAAAGCAAACATCCAATGTATGGTTACTGGTTGTGAGTTATTTGAGCAGAAGAGGAATGTGGGCTGATTTGGACATGGGAAGGGAGGATCACACGAGCTCAGGCATTGGTCATTACAACTCTTAGTCAAGGGGAGTTGATCAATAGTACAAACCAAAGTACACCAGAGCTGAAAGCTAATCTACTACAGGAGTGCAATCACGGGCCACATGTGATCTGGCATACCTCTCCTCTTCAACGAGTGGACGTTGGTGATCTGCATAAAGAAAACACATGGAATGAAATTAGTGTTAGACATCATGAATGAAGATGAAGGCAGCGTTCAAATAGAGTAATGGCAATGAGAACAACCTCTCCCAGACTCACCAAAGGCCAAAGGAGCGGTTGATGGTGTCCACTTCAGCATGGAAGGCCATCCATGCCTCCTTGCGATCTTCGGCATCATGGTGCTCGACCCCTTCCTCGTCATTGGACATAGAGACAGGGACCCCCCTCCTGCCCCCCCTCCCCCCCTCCTCTTCCTCTTCCCCCTCCCCCCCTCCTTGTCCTCCCCCTCGTCATGCGCCTCCTCCTCCTCCTCCTCGTCCTGAGACTCCGCCTCCTCCTTGACAAGGAGTGCATCATCTGCCTCATCTCCTAAGTATCCCATGGCGTCCACTTTAGTCCGACAGGAGGCCCGCATGCGACGCTCAGTGTCTAGCTCGCAGACGCGTGCGGCCACCATCTGCTTGGAGCTAAGGGCCTCCATGTTTGGGCATGCCCGCCATACATGGCCCTGCTTTCCACAGCAGGCACAATAGCGCCGTTTCTTCATCTTCGCATACCTGTCCAAGCGCACGATGGCTGGCCGTCCGCGCCCGCGACTTGGGCCAGGCTGCTTACACTTAGGCTCTGCCGGCTTCACCTGCCGCACTTTCGGCAATGGGAACGGGGCAATGTAGGTCCGCTTGTAGCTCAGGTTCAGGTAGCCAAAATCAACGTACGCTACAGGGTTCAGCGCGTTCTCCAATAGTAGGTTGTACGCGTGCGGGCATGGCACCCCATACTCTCGCCAACTCTCGCATGAACAGTCCTTGGTGGTGAGGTTGACGTCTCCAGGAGTGCCGTGACGATGCGTGGCTGTGCCGCTGTGCCATGGTCCCGTCTTGTCACCATCCAGGTCGAGTGAATACTCTCTGTTGCAGTCGCAGATGTGCTTCACCTTGATGTACAACGCAGGCACGACGCCGCCCTCGGCGTCATGTGCCATCATGCATCGAATGTGCCACAATCGCTACACAAAGACATACTGGTTCACGAAACAAAAACAAGGATACATGTTTCTGAGCTCCACCAGATTGCCATTCGGAGACTCCATGGCGTTGCTGGTGGTATGTCCTCCGCAAGAAATCGAGCAGAATAGTCTGCTCCAGTGCTTCTTTGGGATGCCGGGCTCTCCATTCCCGCCCAGTAGATAATCAACTGCCCTTGGCACTGTGCACCGCATCTCTGCCAGGCATGCGTCCAAGTCCGCTTGCGTCGTCACGTACGCCAGGTTCTAGAATAGTGCGCCCGACCTACCCTGGCACTTGGACGGTACGTTGCACATAAGGTGCCACGTGCAGTACGTGTGGGTGTCCCCGGGCAGCTTGGCCTTGATAGCGTTGGCCAGTCCCTTCTCGCGGTCAGATATGACCGTTGTTCCATGTTGTGCAGCCGAGGGGTACGCTGCTGCCACCAACTCACAGAACCAGCTCCAGTTGCGCTCATCTTCCCCGGACACCAAGGCATACGCAGCGGGCATGACGTCATTTGCGTTGAAGAATTGCATGATGAGGAGTACCTGCTTGTGGCCGTTTTTTAGATGTGTGCCATCCATGATGAGGACCCGTCTGGTGTACTCGAAACCTCTCCTGCAAGCCCCGGGTGCGATGAACACTCCATCAAAGGCGCCCGTGACACAGTCTTTCTCGGCTTTGGCGATGGCCAACGGATCAACCCTCAACACCTGCATGTGACAGCATGACACAGAAGTTCAGTCCCTAAAGAATGACATACATGAGTTGTTAAAAATCGTGTAGACTAAAGCATTGCGGGATAACGTACCTCGTCCACGTATCCTGGGAACATGCTCCACGAGTCCGACTTCTTGCCAGACATCTTCTCCAAGCACACTTTCTTCGCACGGTAAAGGGTGGTGTAGGGGACCTTTGTCTTGGCCACTTCTGTCATGACCGCTTGCAACGCCTTGGGCTTCACACATGGGTACTTCGCGATGGTGCTCTCAATCTTTCGTGCAACCCACCTCATGGAGCGCACGGGGTTAACCCGGCCGAGGCCGGGGTCACAAAGATGGCCATCCGCAAACGACGTGATGTTGACTGCTCCAGACTTCTTGCTGTACCCGGCACGAATAATTTACGGACACGTCTTCGTCGCATACTGCTTACACCGCGCCACAAAGCGAGTGCGGCTGCTTTTCAACCACCTCAGGACCATGCGTTTGTGAACCGCATACTCTTCCACTGCAGCTTTGCATGCGGCCATGTTCTTGAATGTTGAACCACCGGGGAAGTCCACCACAGCCTTCCGCTTCTTCGGGGTAGAACGTGGGATGGGGTCCGAGATGCGGGCGGCGGCAGCCTTCGCCTTTGCCTCATCGTCAGAACCGACGGGCAGGCCCTTGATCAAGAGCACACGCCCGCCTACACGGGACATCCTGAGAGGACCCTCAGCTTGAGGGCGTGGGGCCCCATCGGCTGCAAGGGACGGTGCATTGTCGTTGTCGGCGGTGGGTGTCTTTTGCGTCAAGCACTGATCATCTGTGAAGTCGTCGTCGCTGTCATCCGGTGGGAACCAGGAGATTGTGAGAGCTCCGCCACCTCTCTGGTGCGTGGTCCTTGCCATCGGGAGACATCATGGGAACCTTGTTCATAAAAATTGGCTCTATATAATTGGGATATCCATGGTCGTCTCGCATGCACCGTCAACGAGGCCGCCATGGGCACGAGGAACATAGTCGACGCTTTGATGCACCACAATGCACTGCAAGGCGAGAACCCCACACGAGCTGCTACTATCGATGTGGATGACACAATATTTTCCGGCGAACGGTACGATTGCAGTTGAGAGAAGCACATGGTAGCTATGCATGAGGGGAGGTACATTGCGTCTCGGGAAACCGGCAGGATGTGACACATGACATGATGTCAAAATCAGATACGAATGCGGTGGAACACACGGACTCGTTTCAGGAAGATGAATATGCAATTTGTTAGACTTAGACAATCCTTCAAACAACGGACTGAGATGACGCAATGGGCTCTATCATATGCAATGCGTTTCTATGAGCCAAAGCGTTGCATTATCCTATGTAAGACCCCCGTCATGAAGGCGTCGGAGACCTAACGAACCACGTCAAATTGTTTCCATGTTACGCGTGTTGGTTTTTGCGCATCTCTCATTATACTCTGTTGTGTCTTCCCAGCTTGTGTACATCGGCGTGCAAATGACTGACGATGAGACTCGAGGTTGCTGGAGTGTCGCTCGGCGGAGTCGAGGCGCGCTGAAACCCACACACCGTTCACTGGAGCCTCCTCCCTCCGGCGATGTGCTCAGCTCCATCGGCAGGCCTCCTCGGCCTAGTGCCGGGGAGCTAGAACTTGGAGGGGTCTCCCATTGTTGCTCATTCTTCATTCCTAATCAGTCACTTTCAGTTTTTTAGCTGCTTTCTGGCGCTAACACTGGCACGCGCGTTTCTGAGTAACAAACCCAAAGCTTCCAGACTTGGAGTCTAGAGCAGCAGACTGAAGGGGCAGTTGACTTAAGCAACGAGCATGGAAGCCCGCACGCTGCATCAGTAATGCTGCTGCCCCAACCTGCTACCTAGGTTTTCTAGCTTGGTATCAGAGCCAGAGCGTAGTAGCAGTAGAAGAAGACTAGTGTACAGGTGCCAAGCAACGCCGGCGGACCCCCATACGCGCCAGTGCAGGGGAAATACTGCCGGATTTTTTGGCAGCATTGACCCGACTGGTGGCGGAGTCAGATTTTTTCCCACGGCCACTGGGCTAGGGGAAATGCTGCTGAAATTTTTTGTCAGCACTGACCCCCACGCGTGACGCGAGGAGGTGAGCGGCAAGTGATGTCCGACACCTGCGCGCGACGACGCACGCTGCAACGTCACCCAAGTGCAGTGACTGGCACCAACACGTAGCAGCAGCAGCCCGCACCAGCAGCAGCCACAGGCAACGGCAGCGAGCAGTGGTAGCAGCAGCCAGCAGCAGCTGCGTGCAGTAGTAGTAACAGGCAGAAGTAGTAGCTCGCATCAGCTCGCAACAGCCCGTAGCAGTGGTAGCCCGCAACAACAGCTCGCAAGAGTAGTAGCAATAGTAGTAGCGCACAACAGCAGCCCGCAGTAGCAGCCCACAGCAGCAGTGAGCAGCAGCCGCAACACGCAAAAGGTGTAGTAGCGTGTAGTAGCAGCAACGGGCTGCAGCAGCCACAGCACCGAGCCGCAACAGCAGCTAGCTATAGCAACAACAGCAGCAAGCAGCTGTTGGCAACAGCCAGCAGTGGCTGCTGCTGCTCGGAGCCCGCAGCGAGCAAGCAACGAGCAGTAACCCACTACTACCACCGAACAGCAGCACGCTGTTGCCAGCGAGCAGCAATCCCTTGCTCGCAGCAAACAGTGGGCAGCTGCCCGCTGTGACATATAAGAAAGGGAAGAAAAAAAATGAGAACCAAAAAAATCCCCCACCACGTTTTTTTTCTCTGATGCGGCTGCAACAGCCACAGCAGCCGCAATAGCCACACCAGCCGCAGCAGCTAGCAACAGCAAAGGCTGCTGCTGCAACTGTAGTCGCAGCAACAGTAGCAGTAACAGCAACAGCCACAGCCGTAATAGTAGTAACAATAGTTGTAGCACCAGTAGCAACAACACAGCAACAGTAGCAGCAGCACTTACATCAACTGCAGCAACAGCTGTAGCGGCAACAGCTGTAGCGGCAACAGCATCGACAGCTATAGCAGCAACAACAGTAGTAGCAGCAGCAGCAATAACTGCAACGACTGTTGTAGCTGTAGTAGCAGCAGCATCAGCAGCAGCAGTAGTAGCATCAGCAACAGTAGCATTGGCCCCAACAACCACTATTGCTCATGTCAGCATGCAGCTGTTGACGTCAACATACTGTTGCTGACGTCACTGCTGACATCACTACTGACGTCATCAACACACAAAAAAAGGGGGAGAAAGGGAAGGAGGATGACAACAAAAGGGTGGGTAGAACTCCCACCGCCCCAAGCCACTGCTAAGATCAGCAACACAAAGAGAAAAAAAACAAGGGGCATCAAACCATGGTTGGTAGCCTCGCTTGGGAGGGGTCCTCCTCTGTTGGGGGGATCCCCAGCCCTCCTTTCTTGCAGCGACTATAGGAGCAGCATCAGCACCCGCAGTAGTAGCAGCTATAGTAGCCGCAGCAGCAGCAGCAGCAACAGCAACAGCAGCAGTAGTAGTAGCAGCAGCCCACTGGTGTCGTTGGCAGCAACCCTGACCCCCTCGCTACTCTTCAGCAACAGCTCGTTGCAGCTTGCAGTGCCACAACCGTTAGCCTCCCAGACTACCACCAGTGCACCGCCATCGTTCATCCCTTCAAGGCATGTCAGCCGAGTTGTATCTGCTACCACGCAATGCCTGGCGCAAGAGCAAACTCAGTGCCAGCGGCAGACAGTGACCTCCATTCTTGGCCCCACTCTAGACGCCAGCCGCAGGCAGAAGGACTTTGAGATGCCGTCGCCGCCGCTTTAGGCCGACGAGCTATTTCGGAGCTGGGAGCTCAGCTTCCAGATATGGGTGCAAGGTGAGGGCATGTGGGCATACTACACCCTCCTTTATGACGTCGCTCAGGCTGGCCAGCTGTATGACGCTGGTCGCGTCGTCCGTGCCCTCGTCCCAGTCACCCCTCTAGCTTCCTGCGTGGCCCTATAGCCTTTCCTCGGCGACTTCACCACTGACGCCATCCCAAACCCTACATCCGCATGGCACGTCCTCACCCGGCCCCATCACCTGTCCAGCCGTCTGCTTCGAGAGTTCAACTCCCTGCAGATGGGGGATACCGAGACGGTCACTACCTATTGGCAGCGGGCAGAGGACATCCTTCATCGTCTCGGCAAATCTGCTCCTCCTCTTTCCGCGCTCCTCACCATCTAGCGCGGTGCCACCAGCGCGTTCACAAACATCTTCGTGCACTACCCCTAGGACGTCCTCTCCACCATGGCGGCCCAAGGCAACCTCATGCCTTGGGCATACAAGCTCTTCCTCCGCATTGAGGAAGCTCGTCTGGAGTCCCAGCTCCATCGTACGGAGGCTCTTACTTCCCCTGCCGACGCCTCCCCTGTTGTCGCCTCCATGGCCATCGCTTCCCCCGTCTGTCTCATCGTCTCACAATGTCTCCTCTACCCCTTCCTATGACAACGTTGCGTGGCTTGACGATTGGCATTCTCGGTTTGTGCCTCCTTCCACCGCGTCCACGTCCCTTGCTTGCTGCCATGTGACCATCTGCGATCTGGCGACCCCGGTCCAGGACCGCGTTGACTCCTGGATCATCGACTCCGGGACCACACATCACATGATGGCCTCTTGTGAGGCCTTTAGTATGCTCGGTCCTGTAGGCGATGTCTCCGGTGTCCGGACGGGCTCTGGATAGGTATTGCTTGTCCGTGGTGTTGGCGTTGTTTGTTTTCGTGATCCCTGTCGGTGATGTCTTTCTGACCGATGTCCTCCTCGTCCCTGGTCTAGAGCTCAGCCTCCTGTCCGTCACTGGCCTTGACCGCATGAGCATGGACGTTGTGCACTCGCGTGATGTTGGCACTATGTCGCTGCGTCCGTTTGGTCTTGTAGTACTACACGCCGCCGCCTGTGGCAACCTGTGGCATGTGCCCCGTCTTTCCTCCTCCCCTTCCCGTCTCCTCCCCGTCGGTTGCCACAGGCCATGTGCTTGTCACCAGCACACTTTCTCCTTCGCACACTTGTCTCTTGCACCGCCGCCTTTCCCACGTCCACTCTGCCATCGTAGACAGCATGCTCCGCACCCAGCCGGCCAAGGGTCTTGACCCGGAGACTTTCCCCCTCCCGTGCCCCACTGAGTGCATTGACTACGCTCGGGGGAAGATGAACCGCTCCATGTACCCTTTGTCTTCCTCCCGTGCGTCCGCCCCTCTTGACTTTGTCCATTCGGGCGTCATGGGCCCTCTCCCCACCAAGTCCATCAGCGAGCACGGTCGCTATGTCCTCACTCTCATTGACGACTACTCTCGCTACTGCTGGGTCTTCTGCCTTCGGCAGAAGAGCGATGTCACCCGCACCATCCAGGACTGGCTTGTCCTGGCGGAACGTGAGTGTGGACGCTCTCTTCACCGCTTTTGCTCTGATCGTGGTGGTGAGTACATGGGTGAGGCCACGACCTTTCTCGCCTCACGCGGCATCCACCATGAGACCTCCGCGCCCTACACGCCCGCCCAGAACGGTGTCTCCAAACATTGGAACTGCACCATGGCCGACGCTGTCCGCACCATGCGAGTCGAATTTGGTCTCTCCGATGGCTTCTACTTTGAAGCCATGGCCTACATGACCTGGGTCTAGAACCGGATTCCCCACAGTCCCCTTCCCCGCCCGTCCACGCCTTACTAGCATTGGTGTGGTCAGCGCGCTGACCTCCGCTCGGCTCGCGTTTGGGGCTGAGTGGCCGTTGTGTGGCCGCTCGCCCCGCAGCAGGGCGGCAAGCTCACCCCCCGCAGACGTCCCTGCACCTTCCTCGGTGTTTCTCATCAGTCCAAGGCCTGGCGCTTCTGGGATCCCTCCCGACACTGCATCGTCGAGTCCCCAGATACCCTCTTCTTTGAGGACCTGTTTCATCGCGACCTCATTTGCTCTGACTCATCGGTGTTTATCCCGTCTCGTGGGGGAGTGAGTTCGTCCTCCGTCCTTCTGCTTCCGGGTGACACAACCCCAGTCGCGTCCGCTGGTCCCTCCGGGCGAGCAGCCCCAGTCCCGTCCGCTGGTCCCTCCAGGCCAGCAGCCCTAGTTGCGTCCGCTGGTCCCTTTGAGCCGGTAGCCCCAGTCGGTTCCATTGGTCCCTCTGAGCCGGCAGCCCTAGTCGTGTCCACTGGTCCCTTTGAGCCGGCAGCCCCAGTCGCGTCTGCTAGTCCCTCCGGGCCCACGGCCCCACTTGTATCCACTGGTCTCTCCGAGCTGGTAGCCCCAAACACGTCCGCTGGTCCCTCCGGGCCGGTAGCCCCAGACGCGTCCGCCAGTCCCTCCGGGCCAACAGCCCCAATGGCGTCCGCTGGTCCCTCCGGGCCGGTAGCCCCAGTCGCGTCCGCTGGTCCCTCCGGACCGGTAGCTCCTATTGTGTCTACTAGACCTTACGGGCTAGCAACTCGAGTCACGTCTGCTGGCCCATCCAGGCCAGCTGTCCTAGTTGCATCCGCGGGCCCCCCCTGACCAGCGACCCCGTCTGCCTCCATTGGCCCGTCGGACTCCGTGCCATCTCCAGTCTTGCTACGCTACACGCATGGCCCAGGTGGCAGCCTACGACCCAGACCGTCAGTGAGAGCGCAGACTATCGCACCACGCTCTGTGGCAGCTCGACCCCACATGGCTCCACGTGTCTCCTCCACTCCCACGGTCGTGAGTGGGGACCCTGGCACCAAGGCCCTCGGTTTGACCACCTCGGCCATCATTGTAGACCTTCACCCGAGCTCCGCACAGGGCTACGCCATGCTCCATCACGAGCATCGGCACACTGTCGTGGCTACACTCGCGCGCATCCCACCTGTGGCTCGAGATGCACACGCTCTCTTAGTTCGTTCCACAGTACGCCCGGAGGACCCAGCCACCCTGCACGAGGCACGAGCCTCTCCTGAGGCCGTACACTGGGACGGTGCCTGCGCTGATGAGCTCGCTGCTATCCGATAGCACCATGTGTACAACCTCGTCAACCTTCCACCAGGTCGGAAGGCCATCGGCGCCAAGTGGGTCTTTCAACGCAAGTGGAAGCCCGACGGGTCCTTGGACAAGTACAAGGTCCGCCTTACATCCAAGGGGTTTGCTCAGATTCCTGGGGTCGACTACGACCAGATCTTTGCCCCAGTTGGCCGGTTCTCCACTAGCCGGGCGTTCTTCAGCCAGGTCGCCCAGCATGGGTGAGAGCTGCATCAGATGGATGTGAGCAACACGTTTCTCCATGGCTCATAAGAGGGTGAGGAGCTCTACATGGTGTAGCCCCCATGCTTGGACGACGAAACTGGGAGAGTCTGGCGACTACGTAAGGCCCTCTATGGCTTGAAGCAGTCGCCTCGAACCTACTGGAACCAGGAGATTAACAGCACGCTCCTTCGGGGCAGGCTCCAGCGCAGCACCGCTGATCTTGCACTGTTTGTCGGTCTGCGAGGCTGGACTTTTGCCGCTGTTTTGGTTTACGTCGATGATCTCCTCATTACGTCGCCAGACACGGGTGCCATCCAGCGTGTCAAGGACTTGTTGCACACCGCCTACCAGATGAAGGATCTCGGATCTGCCAGAGTCTTCCTGGGCATGGAGCTCGAGCATGATCGCTCCCAGGGCGTCCTGCACATCCACCAGGCCGCCTACGTGCAGACTCTGTCCACCCGCTTTGCGGAGGACCTGCCACTCGTGCCGAACACATCCTCACCCATGTCACCCAATGGCCAGGTGAAGCTGAAGAGTCATGACCCAGCTATTGTGGGGGGGCCAGTTGATGTGACCACGTACCTGCGAGTCATCGGGTCAGTGATGTTCCTTGCGACGACGACGCGCCC
>SZWC01010759.1:3201-14347 GCA_023375785.1 Penium margaritaceum | reverse complement strand
ATACTCGCTGTCAGTCGATGGATGCATGCATGTGACCAGTCGTTGCGTGCGTCTTTTGATTCTGCACGTCTAGGTTCAGACGGCGTAGGATTTTGACATGTGTGCGCAGAGTTACGGCCAAAACAGTGGTTTTGGGCCGGTTTTAGGACAGCTCTTGGACTGCCGCGTGCGACACCCGCCGTGCGCCGCGGCAGGTATTTATGCCCTGGACCTGTCAGTTGTCATTTCTCTCTGCATTTACTAAGCTGTTGAAGCTTATGAGACTTTGCGCGTCTCCCTAGCCTGATCCTTGCTGTTTTCTGCACCTGCCTGCTTGCTAGTGCGTCAGCTGACTGGACAGTGTCGCCACGTCAGCAGCAGCAAGGCTAGGAAGCTTCCTAGCAGTTTCTCATGCACATACGCTGGTCTGGCCGAGGGTGGAGGGGATATCCCTCTCTCTCACTCGTTTCAACCAACTCTCATATTTCTAAGCGTTTCTTCCCCGTCTCTCCACATTTCCAAGCACCGTCTGTCATGTTGTGTTCTACGCAACATACTCTCTCACACAAAACATTGCTTAGGGTTTCCTCTATTCCTTAATGGTACCAGAGCCATAGATAGTCACGACCGTTTCTTCCTACAACATAGCACGCAACAGCGGTGCCGGTGAGAATATGCAAGGAAGCTTCCTCGCAACACTCCCGTTGACCAGGCGTCAGTGCCTTCCTGATCAGACAGTGAGGACAATCACAAGTCGTGCATGCAACGGCAAGAGCTTGGCTAGGGGACACAAGGCAAAGTGTCTGAATGCTTCAATAGCATTTGCAAAGAGAGATAACAAATGACAGGTCCATGGCCTAAATACCTGCCACGCACAGCGGGTGTCGCACGCGGCGGTCCAAGAGCTGTCCTAAACCCGGCCCAAAACCACTGTTTTGGACATAACTCAGCGCACACATGTCAGAATGCTACGCTGTCTGAACCTAGACTTGCGCGATCACAAGGCGGACGCTACGACTGGTCACATGCATGCATCCATCATCAGACGGTGGACACGCAATGCAAAAACATGCAAATCGGGCTCACGGCCATTCCGCCGAAAAGACTCCTGCAGGCTGCAGAAAGACAGCAAGGAGTTCCGGCAGTGTCCGGGGCTCTGGAACGGTAGTCGGCCAGCTCCAAGCTAATAGTCCGCCGCCCGTCGTCCCTCCGATGTCACGAGGGCCCGCTTCAGGGATCTGCACGAGTATGGACACGACTGAGTAGTCACAGTAGACTGTACAAGAACATCACAAATCACAACACTCCCCCTAACCCGATGGTACACATGTCCATACATGTGCAGCACTGGGACGAGTACAATAGTGAGTGTGAAACAGATGAGACACAGACACACATTCCACACTCAACCACCATAGGCATGGGGCGAAGCCCAACAAAACAAATGGCCACCAAGAACTTTCCGCAAGCTAGTGCCTTCGTTAAGAAATCAGCATGCTGCATGTCAGTGCCAACCCATATGACGGAGATCACGTTTCGCTCCACCAGATCACGCACAAAGTGATGCTCAACTGAAATGTGCTTCGTGCGAGCGTGAAAGACACCGGAGTTCTCCGCAATGGCGAGAGCACCCTGGTTGTCGCAATGAAGGAGAATGGCGTGTACTGACTGACCAAGCTCAAGAAACAGGCGCTGTAGCCATACCGCCTCAGCAGCCCCTGCGCCCAAAGCAACGTACTATGCCTACGACGAGCTACGTGCGATGTAACCCTGCTTCCCGCTACGCCAGGACAGAGCGGTACCACCGAGCACGAACACGTAGCCACTACAGCTGCGTCCATCCGGGCTCCAAGCCCAGTCGCTGTCAGTGTAGTCGTCAAGGACCATCGAACACTGCCAACGAAAGTAGAGTCCGAGGTATGCTGTGGAGACCACGTACCGCACCACTCGCACAGCCGGGTGAAAGGCTCTAGCACGAGGAGCCTGCGAGAAGTGAGCGAGGAGGTTGACAGCGAAAGCGATGTCAGGACGTATGGTAGCGGCCAAGTACATCAGAGATCCGATGAGACGGAGGTACATGTTCACATCCACTGTCTCCCCCAGCTGTGTGGGATCATTCACCTTCAGGGCATCTCGCACATCGGGTGTAAGAGGTGTGGAAGCGGTGGGCATTGCACCAAGGAGATCGCTGAAACGCTCCCCCACGACTTGTGCATATCGAGCCTGATGCAGCAACAGTGTCCGACGCCTACGATCTCGCACGATTTCCATATCAAGAAACACCGATGCAGGACCAAGGTCCTTCATCTTGTAGGCAGTCTGAAGGACAGCCTTGGCCTCGTTCACGGCCTACAGGGACGGAGACGCGATCAGAATGTCATCGACATAGACCAGGATGGCGGTGAACCACTCGGGTGTTGGTAGGATGAAGAGAGAGGGATCTGCCTCGCTCTGTACATATCTTGCACGAGTCAAAGTGCCGCTGATCTCCCGGTTCCAATACCGCGGAGAGTGCTTGAGGCCGTACAAGGACTTGCGCAAGCGCTAGACCTTGTCACCATCCTCAAAGCCTGGTGGCTGAGCCACGTAAATCTCCTCATCCAGAGAGCCATGGAGGAACACATTGTTCACATCCATCTGGTGCAGTTCCCAGTCATGCTGAGCCACTATACCGAAAAGAGCTTAAGCTGAGGTCATGCGGCCGACAGGGGCAAAAGTGTCGGTGTAATCGACGCCCTCAATCTGAGAGTTCTCCTTGACGACCAAGCAGGCCTTGTAGCGTCCTAGTGAGCCATATGGCTTCAATTTCTTATAAAAAACCCACTTGACCTGAATAGCCTTCCTCCCATGCGGAAGGTCGACAAGCTTGTAGACTCTATGCTCTCGGAAAGCACGAAGCTCATCGTCGCAGGCAGCTCACCAAGCGTTAGCATCAAGTGATGAGAGAGCTTCCCTCAGGGTACCCGGGTCGGGCGCCATAGAGGGAGAGCTCTGCGTGGCAAGGGAACAGGCCTCGGTGCTAGGCCTGACGACCACAAGATCAGCTGCTGCATCACAAGCGATATGGAACTCGCGAGTGATGAGATCGTGCCCTATGGGGCACGCTGGATGTACCTCTGTGAGCTCAGTGCGGACACTCAGGCCTAGGGCCTTTGTGCTGGGATTGCCACTCGCGATGCTGCGAGAGGGGCGCGTGGATGTGGGGCCCGACGCTCGCTGAGCTCCAGAATCCAGTGGTCGAAGATGACCACCAGTCTCACGGGAGTAACCTGGGCTCGAGGGGCGCACCTCAGGCTTAGGGACAGGCATGACCACAGCTGGTGAGGGCTGAGGCAAGGCAGCCGGTGATGTCGTGCGCGGAGACGTATGTGTGGGGGACACGGGGCTGCATGTGACAGTAGGAGCAGGCAAGACTGGACCTGACACAGAAGCAGGAGTGCCAGCAGACGCATGTACGGGAGTAGGGGAGACTCAAACAGGGACACCTGTGGGGTGTGAAACAGGCTGTACGGGCGAGGTCTTTGGACCAACAGCGATGATCGCCTGGTCATCAACGGCCGGAGACCGAGAGGTGAAGGGGGCTCAAACGGACACATCAGCCTGATGAGAGGTGCTCGCTGGCGTAGAAGTCTCCCCCATCCACCGAGAACCCTCACAGGTAGGAACATGCATGGCGGAGAGTGCCGTGATCGAAGTCAGGTCACGGTAGGAGAGAGACTCGAAAAAGAGCGTGTCGCGGGACTCAATGACAGGACAACGAGTAGGGTCCTAGAAGCGCCAAGCCTTCGACCGTGGGGAAATGCCTAAGAAGGCACACAAGTGACCTCGAGGTGAGACCTTGGACCCCTGCTGGTCCTCGGTGTACCACACGGAGGCCAGGGATCCCCAGACGCGAGCAAGACGAAGGTCAGCACGATGTCCAAACCAGAGATCATACGGTGTAATATGGTTCGGAAGCGGGCTGTGCGGGAGGCGGTTCCAGACCCACGTCATGTAGGCGAAGCCCTCAAACGCGAAGGACTCAGGGAGATCGCACTCAGACCGCATAGCGCGAACCGCATCCTCCATGGTGCAGTTTAAGCGCTCGGAAACACAGTTCTGTTGAGGGATAGCAAGAGCGGAAACCTAGTGAGACATCTCGTGCTCGGCAAAGAATCTATCCATCTCGCCAAGGAACTCACTGCCGCGATCCGAGCGAATAGTATGCAGCGTGTGATGTGACTGACGCTCAGCCATCACGAGCCAGAGTCGAACCGCAAGGGCGGCATCGCTCTTCTGACGCAGGATGTAGACCCACCGCATGCGGGTAAAGTCATCCGTCAGAGTCGGAGTATACCGGCCCTCATCACAAAGGGACTCGACCGGAAGAGGACCGAGAAGGTCCGAGTGAACTAACTTAAGAGGCCGAAGCGCTCGGGAACGAGAGTCAGGGTAGGTGCATCGGTGCATCTTCCCCTGAGCGCAAAAGAGACAGTCGGTCTTCGGTGGCTTCTTGAAAGAAGCAGTGTCAAGACTGAGAGCTGGCTGTGTCCGAATGAGCTTCGACACAGTATCGGAGTCCACGTGACACAGACGACGATGAAGCAACCGCTAGTGTTCCGGAGACACAACACCAGTGACAAGAACCCGAGCGAAGGAGGAAGGGGAGCAAGGGGAGGAGGTAAGAGAGACGCGATACAGATCATCCATGATAGAGGCACGAAGGACAACACTACAAGTGTCAGTAGCAGTCACAGTCGCTGAGTCTGCGGTATGCTCCACAGAGAGACCCATCAGTGTGCAGGCATGCACAGAAAGCAAGGCAAGCTCAAGATCAGGCACAAATAACACGTCAGAAAGGTACAAGGGGAAAGGCGGACCGTCGAAACATACAACCCCAAAACCATGGACCGCCAAGGACTGACCGGAGCCTGTACGGACGGAACGGACAAACGTGACAGGACCGAGAACAACAAAATCACTACGACGACACGTCATGTGATGAGTGGCACCAGAATCGATGATCCAAGTGCCATCGGAGTCACGACTGGTGGACGTCACTGTGCAACGGGCAATGGAACACTCGGCATCAGAGGGACGCTAAGCCGTCCGTGGGGAGGAACGACGTAGGACACAAAGATGAGACTCATGAACCCATCGGTGCAGTCAGGCCCATCATCATCACTTGCTGACTGTGCTCCCCCACACGCGTCGTCACGAGTCACAGGAATGGACAAACAGACAATCTGTGGACCACCCGACAATGACAACACACTCGTACCTCCCTGAAAGCGGAGCGCGAGAAGGTGTCGGAGCTCAGTGATGGTGCGGTTGCGTGGGTCCGGATCGCTGCTACTCACCGGTGGAGAAGCAAGAACAGCTGCAGTCGTGGCCGCCACGCGCCCGGAGTATGGCGAGGATGATGTGTTGGACGTGGAACGGAGGACGTGTGCAGCCTGGAGCCCACGAGTAATCCGCACCCAGTCGAGCGGGTGCTGGCACTCGATGTGTTAATGGGCGCCTCCATAGTTGTAGCAGTGAACAGAACGTCCACTACTGCCACTGGAGGACGACTGCTGCTATGACTGCTGCTGACCTGATCCACGCTTCCCCTTCTTCTTCTTCCCCTGAGCTGCAGCTGCATCATCCTATGTATGAGTGGGTGTGGGCAGGGCCGAAGAGGAGGAGGAAGATGAGGACGTGATGGAGGATGAAGAAGGAGACTATAGGAGGGATGAAGGTGGTGATGCGACGACTGCTGCAGCAAGGGAAGTCTCCTGATGAGCCACTGCTGCCTCGCGAGATGCAGTCACCTGGAGGAAGAGCTGATGCGCCCAAGGGAGAAGCTGTAGAGTAGCTGAAAAAGGCTGGAGGACAGCGTCGCTGTACCGTGTGAAGATGTCAGTATACTCAAGGCGAACTCCGAGCATCATGGTACGGAGCGCCCACAACCGTGTGCCTCCGGAGGTCCCAAGGCGTGTGTAGATGCGCATGGCGCGTCGCCAGTAATCGGCTGCAGGCTCTGAAGGCCCTGAAAGAGAGAGTCGAAGGCACAAATGTGTGCTCCACGGGTGGCGTGCGTCTCTGTGGCCAGCAGGGATAAGGCCAGATCCCAACCTCCGCGTGGATCGGCGCCTGTGCCTGTGCCAAGCTCGCCAAGGAGGGGGCGAAAGTCGACGACGGTCTCGTGTTGCATAGCATAGAGGAGTCCGCGCATCACTTTGTCTACTGTCAGCACCCGTGTTGGGTCTGTAGACTGATACGGGCTGTGGTAGTAGGGCCATACGCCCTCTGAAGTAGCCCAAACCTGAAAGAGGATCTCCCAAGAGTCAAAGCCGTCCTCAGTGATGTACCGTGGAGGTGGTGTCTCAAATTCCTAAGGTTGCCGCTCCGAGGGGAGAGCAACCGCAGGCCGAGGGGGACGAGGGACGGGGAAGACTCCTGGAAGGGGATAGTCACCGGGATAAGTGGGTGACGATCGCACCGGAGGAATCCGAGGAGATCTGGTGCCCGTCTGTAGCTGACGGAGGCACTTCTGAAGAACTCGAATCTCATGATCCGGGGAGTCTTCTGTCATGCCTGGCATAAATGGCTCATCATCCTGGAGGTCAGAAGGTGGTGGGTCAGGTCGAGCTCCTGTAGCGTGTGCCTGAGCCGACTGTTGTGTAGAGACCGTGACACCGGCAGCTCCCTCGGAAACGTGCCGTGGGACTGTGGAATGGCCACGCAGAAGCTCAGTCAGCGTGCGGATGGCATTAGTCTGCTCCCGCTGTAGGTGACGCATCTCAACCTCCTGGCTCCGCAGGTCCTCAATGGCCTACAAGCGTGGGCTCGAGACCCCAGAAGAGGAGGAGGAGGGATCATCTGTTGCCTTCCCCTTGTTGTCCGACGAGTTCATGTCGCCTCTCAGTATGGGTCAACAAGTCAGGTTTGTCGGACTGCAAAAGCGTCAGCGTTTCTCGAGGAGTTGAGATGCTGGCATTTTTTGACCGTCCGGCCAAAAGTTTGGCTAAGTATGGTGCTGACGTCAGCAGGTGGTTGCTGACATCAGCACGACCTGATGACATCAGCAAGCAAAAATGCTGACGTCGGCTCGACTCCCTCTTGTTTTTTTCTTTGTTTTATTTTTTTTCTTCTTTTTTTCCTCCTCTTGCGGTTCTGCGCGAGCATGCAGCCGCTCCGCGACGGCTGCACGAAAGCTGCGCGACGCTGCGCAGCAGCTTCCTCTCAGCTGCTGCTGCAGCTGTGTTGTCAGCTGCACTAGCAGATTTGTGGCTGCGTGCGCAGCAGTGGCAGCAGCGGTTGCGCAATGCCGCTGCTGCTGCTGCGCGCTGCGGCTGCTGCTCGCTACCGCCGCCGCGCGCCGCTGCTGCTGCTGCTGTTGCTGCACTGCTTTTGTTGTAGCTGCTGCTGCTCTGTTGCTGCCGCCGCGGTTGCCGCTGCTGCTGCTGCGCTGCTGTTGCTTCCGCTGCTGTTGCTCTGCTGCTGCCGCCGCTGCCGCCACTCGCTGATGCTGCCGCGACCGCCACTGCGGTTGCGGACGGCGGCTGCACTCGTTGCAGCCACCACGCGTTGCTATAGCTGCTGCTATGGTGCTGCCGCTGCTGCTGCTGCTGCTTCGCTCCTACGCTGCTGCTGACACGGCGGCAATGCTGCTGCTACGGTCTCACGTAATGGGTGTGGGCTGCAATGACTGCGACCGGCTGTCTTCGACCCAGTGGATCTGCTGTAGCGGTGACTCTCACTCCTGCTGCTCTGCTGCGTCTCTGTTGCCCAGCTCAGTGAGAACTGTCTTACTACTCTGATACCATGAGAATATGCAAGGAAGGTTCCTAGAAACACTCCCGTTGACCAGGCGTCAGTGCCTCATCAGACGGTGACGACAATCACAAGTCGTGCACACAACGACAAGAGTTTGGCTAGGGGACACAAGGCAAAGTGTGTGAATGCTTCAATAGCATTTGCAAAGAGAGATAAAAAATGACAGGTCCATGGCCTAAATACCTGCTGCGGCGCACAGCGGGTGTCACACGCAACGGTCCAAGAGCTGTCCTAAAACCGGCCCAAAACCACTGTTTTGGCCATAACTCTGCGCACACATGTCAGAATGCTACGCCGTCTGAACCTAGATGTGCAGGATCACAAGACGGACACTAGGACTGGTAACATGCATGCATCCATCATCAGACGGTGGACACGCATTGTAAAAACATGCAAATCGGACTCATGGCCAGTCCGCCGAAAAGACTCCTGCAGGCTGCAAAAAGACAACAGGGAGTTCCGGCAGTGTCGGGGGCTCTGGAACGGCAGTCGGCCAGCTCCAAGCTGGTAGTCCGCCGCCCGTCGTCCCTCCAATGTCACCAGGGCCCGCCTCAGGGATCTGCACGAGTATGGACACGACCAAGTGGTCACAGTAGACTGTAGAAGAACGTCACAAATCACAACAGCCGGAGGAATCTGGGCTAGGCTAGGTTGGGTTGGGTGGGGCGTTCAAGTTCTGGCGATGTGGAGGACCTGAGCTCAAGGCTCATATCACGTAGTCCTCTGGCAGAGCAGGAGGCAGATTGCTGGCAATTTTTTTTGACAGTTTCCTTCGTCGCGGCGGTCGTCTTCGCAACAACGTACAACACGAGTGATGAAGTCTTAGGCCGCTGGAGCAGTAACACCTGTAGCCTCGAGAACAACTGCAACTGCAAGAGCATCCACAGGAGTAGGTAAAATAACTACACAGTAGTAGCAAGAGAGGCCAAGCCAACAACACTGGCTGAATCAACAATAGTGGCCGCATCGGCATTACACGGGTGCCACGAAACAAGGACTACGATGGCACTCGGAAGCCGCGCATGGCAGAAGTTGCAACAACCACAGTAGCGGCGCCTTAGGCTACCACAAAAGCAACAACTACAGCCTCGGCAATAGCAAAAGCCTCGGCAATAGTAGGAGTTGTAGCTGCAACAGCTAAGGCAGCAACTTTAGCAGTAGCAATAGCAGCCTAGCCAGCATCTACTCTAAGAGCAGCCATAGGAGTAGCTACAATAGCCGTGCAGCAACAGTAGCCGCAACTTAGTGAGTAGAAGCAATTGTAGCATGAGCAAAATCAGCATCAGGTGCAGTGGCGGCATTGGCGCTGCACCGGCCACGCTTTAGAGGAGTGGGATCCTATATGCAGTAGAGTTTGACCGTTAAAACAACTTTCAAGACGCATGATGCAAGGAGCAGGTGAAGCCATGGAGGGTTTTGCGTGGAAGGTAGAGAACACGGACCAATTGTGTCGAGCAACACGCCACTGAGGTGCTAAAAGCAGGGAGAGGATGCGAGCAAGCGAGCGACGAGCTCGCTCCAGGTTGTTGCCCTCATGCATGGTGAACCCAGTGAGAAACTTCTTGGAACCTTCCTAACCGCTTGTCGCAACACTAGGCATCAGTGCTAGGTTAGCGTGTGACAACAGTCACAAGTCAGAGACAAAACTGCAATGGTCTGGGTAGGGACACGTACAGAGTGTCAGGAAGCTCAAAATGACAAGTCCACAGCATAAACACCTGTCGCGGCGCACGACAGGTGTCGCATGCGGCAGTGCAAGGTCTGTCCTAAAACCGGCCCAAAAATATTGTTGTGGCCGTAACTCTGCTTATACAAATCAGAACGCTACGCCGTCTAATCTCAAGCCGGACGCTACGACTGGTCACACGTATAAGTCCGGCATCGATCGGTGGAAAGAAAATGTAACACATGCAAATCGGGCTTAAGAACGAGTCCACTGAGAAAACCCTAGCGTCTACAGAAAAACCGCAAAGCACTCCGAAAAGTACCCACAGCGTCATGGCAGCTCTCTGGCAGGTGCTGGTGGATGGAGCCACCACTCGTTGGTGCTCCGGTGCCAGCTGTGTCCGCATCAAGGATGGGCTGTAGAAAACCTGCACGAGGTCCGAGACAACATCCACAACGCTGGGGCAGTCGTCGATCAGCTCCGAGTGGGTGATCCACCACCTGCCGATGCGCCGATGTCTCCGGGGTCCGTGTCTGAGATCATGTCGTCGCGCTCTCTTGTACCGCTGCTCTCCTTGCCGTTGCTCATGACAGGTGGAAGCCACACACACCAACTGTTGAAAAATTGCCCCTCCGCATGCCCAAGTGCGGCGCCGGGAGGCGCCGACGAGCCGCCAGAAAGTGAAGACTCCGCTCCGGCGGATCTGGCGACTCGACAATTGCTCGGATCCTAAAATAGAGGATTGCCCCGTAAAGTTGACAAGTCGCCGAATCCGGTGGAAGTTGTTTCGCCGGAATCGGACAAGTATCGAGGGAGATATGGCCTTCCGAAGTTGGGGTGTGCGCAGCGACTCTGCGAGCCGGCTGCGACTCGAAATCCGGTGGATAATCGACCGGATCGAGTAACAAAATTACCATGTGGAGAAAATGCTCCGATAGGCCTGCCGAGGCGTCCGGTGGATGATCCGCCTGATCAGGTGGATCATCCACCGGATCCAGTAGTACAGGTTGTTACTGGGGGACTTAGCCAAAATCATGGCTCGGCGTCCGAAACCCAGTAGTACGTTTTGTTACTCAGGGACTTAGTCAAAATTCTGACTACAGGTCCGCGGACAGGTTTCGAACCTCGTCACACCCCATCACCAAACTCGACCCAAAAGTGGGTAGGGTGCGTGGAAACAGTGCAGGGGACCCCTACACCACGTGCAAGTGGACCTGCGCCTTGGGAAAGGCGCTTCGCACGTGAAGGAAGGCGCCACGGCGTGTGCGCGCCATGGAGGCGTTAGGCGTTTCTGTGGTGGGTGAGACCTGCGCTTCGGCAAGCATAACTTGGGCTACGCTTGGCCGAATCGCGCGCGGTTTGGTGCGTTGGAAAGCTCATGACTAGCCCTATAAATGTTGTGATCATGTCCATGTTCAAAATATAACGCAAAACGACGTTATTCCCTTCGCAAACTGACTGTCTCTAAATTCCTGCTCACATAGCGTGAGGCGACCAGAAAGCTCACGCTCAGTCTCAGATTCGCCCAAAACAGTAGACGTGAACCACTAGAGGCTATCAGACCAACGTCGGGACCGCACCACGCGGATCTCATCCTGACAAAGGGTTATGGGCCCACGGGTCTCATAGCCTCCAACGTTCACGTCTTCCGAAGCGCACGGGATCGTCATCTTGGACGTCGCCGTGAAGTTCTGAGAACTC
>SZWC01010758.1:28369-65386 GCA_023375785.1 Penium margaritaceum | reverse complement strand
CTCTCTCTCTCTCTCCCTCTCTCTCTCTCTCCCTCTCTCTCTCTCTCCCTCTTTCTCCCGCGCACACACCCACACACCCACACACACACACACACACACACACACACACACACATCGATACATTTGCTTGTGACCTTGTGTTGGTGTGTGTGGCTTCCACCCATCACGAGCGACGGCAAGGAGAGCAGCGGTACATGAGAGCGCAACGACATGGTCCTCGATGCGGACCCCGGAGACACCGGCGCGTCGGCAGGTGATGGACCACCGACTCGGAGCTGACTGACAACTGCCCCAGCGTCGTGGATGCTGTCTCGGACCTCCTGCAGTTTTTTCTGCAGCCTATCCTTGATGCGAACGCAGCTGGCACCGGAGCACCGACGAGTGGTGGCTCCATCCACCAGCAGCTGGCAGAGAGCTGCCACGACGCCCTGGGTGCTTGCCGGGGTGCTTTGCGGTTTTTCACCAGACGCTAGAGTTTTCTCGGTGGACTTGCTCCTAACCCCGATTTGTATGTTTTGCATTTTCTGTCCACCGATCGGTGCCGGACTTATGCATGTGACCAGTCGTAGTGTCCGGCTCAAGATTCTGCATCTCTAGGTTCAGACGGCGTAGCGTTCTGATTTGTCTGCGCAGAGTTACGGCCAAAACAATGTTTTGGGGCCGGTTTTAGGACAGACCTTGCACTGCCGCGTGGGACACCAGACGTGCGTCGCGGCAGGTATTTATGCTGTGGACTTGTCATTTGTTATCTCTCTGTGCATGTGTTTATTAATGGAAGCACATTTGACACTGAGTCGTGTCGTCTAGCCAAACCCTTGCCGTTTCGCGTCCGACCTGTGTTGACGTCGCGAGCTGACTGAGCGCTGACGCCCAGTCAGTGGCAAGCGTGCTAGGAAGCTTCCTAGAATCTTCTTACCTTGCACTCTCACCTCATCCACGCGGGCGATTGACCGATGAGAGATGCCAGTGGAGGCACTGGGGGGGATACGTTCATGATAATGCAACAGGTTATCATTGAGGGAATGTGGTCTTACAATGTGGGAACGAGCCCACTTGCGTTGCATTTCAGGAAATGCATGATCATGCAAGACAAGCTCTAGTGGCGAGAGGAAGAACTGCAGTGACAAGTTTTGGCCAAGTCTGAAATGTCTAGAGTTCATTACAAGGGAGAAAGTATCATAAGTCCCATAGTTGGCATATGTACTAGGGACTGGCCACTAGCCCAACATGCCCTGTCGTCGCCGCCATACCAAAATGTATAGACAGGGAATGTACACACCACATAACATGAATTAGAAGTCAGAATAACCACTATGTTAATGTCTAATCCTAGGTATGTACATGAGGGAGTGAGTGGGAGAGCAAAAGGGACAGAGTTGAGGCAAGCGGCCTGCAATCTACCCAGTCAAGAAGACTTGTGGGAAAAAAGACCCCTCACTACAAGCGCGGCCGTGACAATGACGAGTTGCAGGCAGCGCGTGAGCGTCACAAAATGGACTTCCACGAAAGACTCTACCACAAGTTTATGCAGCCTGTCCACATAAGGGCCCTCAAGCTCTTGGTGGTGGACCAGATGTCGCGGCATTGGCTGCAGTTGCATTACCTCGTTGGGAAGGTGCCACAGGATACCGCAAACAGCGCCATGGACAGGGCCGTGGCCGCAGCAATGGGCCCGTTGGTGGAAACGGAGAAGGCCGTGGAGCGGGTTTTTCCTCCCCTCGAGTGATGTTAGTGGAGAGCAAGCTCGAAATCCTAGGCAGCAGGTTGGGGCAGCAGCGTTGTTGATGCAGCGTGCGGGCTTCCACGCTTGTTGCTTAAGTGTGCTGCCCCCTCAGTCTGCTGCTCTAGAGTCTAAGTCTGGAAGCTATGGGTTTGTTACTCAGAAACGCGCGCGCCAGTGTTAGCGCCAGAAAGCAGCTAAACACTGAAAGTGACTGATTAGGAATGAAGCTATGGCGGTGTTGTACACTGAGCTGCAGGGTCTAAAGCGCATGGTGCAACAGCTCACAGACCATGTACTCTCTGAGCGGGCTGTTGCCACCATGCCGCTGCAGACATCCCTGTCTCCCTCCTCGCCATCCTCACCTCCTACAGTGTCGTCACCTGCCGGTCCCTCGCCACCTGACTTCGGCTCCACATCCGACGCCCTCAGCTCTGTCCTTGAGTCAATCGGTTTCATCCCGACCTCCGACCCCATCGCTATCTTAGCCGTCACTTCTTCCAGCATCCCTCGTGCACGCACTCGTCGAGCGAGACAGCGGATGGCTCGACAGGCTAGACGTGCCCAGCCAGTAGTAGCAGTGCCGACAACAGCATCACCAGCATTGAGAGACGTTGCCAAGGAGCCGCTTCCATCGTCTCCAGTTGCAGGATTGGTGTGTCACCCCCTTCCACCTTCTGGCGGTGTGTCGGTCGTGGGGGGGATGGAGTGTCCGACGACGACTACCTTGGATCCAAGGATTGAGGCAGCGGACGGAGGCTTACGGCACTCTCAGTTGGTGCATCATCTCGCTATGGTGGAGGATTGTTCGTCCGAGGAGGAGTGGTCTGACGCTGAGTCAGCTTCTGAGATTGAGTTGGAGATTACAGCGGATGTGGCAGAGGGAGTAGGAGAAGCAGTAGAGACCGTTGATACCGTGACGATGCCCGGGACGATAGCAGCAACTATGGCGGTGGCAGGAGTTGCAGCAGTGCCGTCTCCCTCATCCTCAGTCACGGGGTGGGTGCGCCACTCCCTCCTGCTTTTTCCCATTCCGTTGGCCGGTGAAGGGGTGGAGTTCTCATCGACGACCACAGATAACACATGATTGATGCACGGGATAGTGCTTGACGGCAGGAGCATGTGGCTGACCGCCAGGAGGGGGCAGACGCCCCTTCTGAGGACGACGAGTCGTACATGGGGGATTGGTCAGTCACGGATTCGGTGACAGACGTAGAGGCCAAGTGTGCTGCCGTTCTTGCAGTAGCCGCGGCACGAGCACGGGATGGCCCCTCGCTGACAGTAGACGTCCGCGTGTGCGACATGGAGGATGCAGAGGGAGCTGCGGACCTCCGACTCCTCGCTGCCCTGACCGGTGTCGCTGACACCATGGCGGTTCCAGCCGAGGACACAGCTCCTCTCGTCCGAGCTACAGTTCCTGTACCCGAGCGCTTACGCTCCGCAGTCGACGAGCAGGAGGTAGTGGTGGCTCGAGTGGAGGCGCACGTGTAGAGTCTCATGGTCAAGCTCCGGGAGGCCAGCATCCGCTGTTACACCGTGGTTGTTCCAGCACGACGGGCTGTCGAGGAGAGAGTGGAGGACGTACACAGGCGTCTCGAGGCAGCTGAGTGGCCTCTATAGGATGTACATCTGGGACAGGCGGACCTTCAACAGCATGTGGATGATGGGCTGCGCACCAGGGGTCACGAGGAGCACCACGGCACTGACCGCACCTTCGATGACCACGGCGTTGACGCGGATGCATCTATACCTACACATGCCGTCGGTTGGCCAGTAGCTGACGGCCGAGCGACAGGTGTGTCACGAGCAGTAGGTACCCTTGCAGCAGCCGTTCCTACAGCCACAGACGACTTACGTGGCGACTCACTGTCTTGCACTCCCGCCCTGCCAGCACTTCGCGATCCGGTGGCACTTGAGTCGACGACTGATGCAGAGGACGTCGACTTGTGCGACGAGCAGGTGCAGCTCCACTCTTTCCTACGGGGTGAGACCGCGAGGCTGCAGGAGGCTTTGGCTCGTGCCGACACGCACACGATCGAGGTCCACCGTCAGGTTCGTTCTGCGACTGACCGCCTGCATGCCGCAGATGTAGCCAGCCGGTCGGCTGCCGCGTCAGAGCCCGTCGAGCTCCACATGCGCCTCGACGCTGTGGAAGCCGTGAGGCGATATGCAGCTCAACAGTTGGAGGCCATAGAGCAGGCGGTTGTTTTGGAGGAGGCCCTTAGCGCTGCACCAGTCACATCAGCAGATGACGACAGTAGTGACGACTATGACAGCGACAACGATGACATCGACGACAACGACAGCGACGACGCCGCTCTGGGGTAAGGCTCTGTGCGAGCACATCCCACGAGGATCGTCGTCACTCTTGCTATTGCTCTGCAAGGGTATGTGGCCATGGGGGAGCTGTGCTCCCTCCTCAGGGATTGTGTTGGGAGCAGCCATCAACTTTGCTCGTACTGTCAGCCTTTGCAGCCCAGGGGGAGTGTTGGTGTGTGGACTTTGGCCTGACACCCTTTTGAGGACAGTGAGGATACTTGGGGTGTGGCACGATGCTATGGTCGAGGTTATGCTGGTCGAGGCCCGCGTACCTGGTGAGTTTCACTGGTGTGATGTGGAGACCCATTGCCTCCATGTGTTATGTATGATCCATGCATGATGTGGTCGAGACCCGGACACCCGGAGACATTTTGTAGGGTCACGAGTAGACCTTGTTTCTCTGTCTCTCTTGCATGATGTTTGACACGTAGGTGTGTGATTGACTTCGTACATGGTCAAGACCCAAGCATTTGGCAGGATGCACCATTGTCACAAGGAGACCCTGTGCTGTGGTATGCCTGATCAGTGCTCGCTATGATTGGTTGCTTGAGCCATCATCTCTTGCCTTTGCTCAGACATCGTTATGTTGACAGTTGTGTCAGCCAGGGGGAGTGTTGGTGTATGTGGCTTCCACCCGTCACGAGCGACGACAAGGAGAGCAGCGGCATAGGAGAGCGCGATGACATGGTCCTCGATGCGGACCCCGGAGACACCGGCGCGTCGGCAGGTGGTGGACCACCCACTCGGAGTTGACCGACGACTGCCCCAGCGTCGTGGATGCTGTCTCGGACCTCCTGCAGTTGTTTCTACAGCCTATCCTTGATGCGGACGCAGCTGGCACCGGAGCACCGACGAGTGGTGGCTCCATCCACCAGCAGCTGCCAGAGAGCTGCCACGACACCCTAGGTGCTTGCCGGGGTGCTTTACGGTTTTTTTGCAGACGCTAGAGTTTTCTCGGTGGACTGGCTCTTGAGCCCGATTTGCATGTTTTGCATTTTCTGTCCACCGATCGGTGCCGAACTTGTGCATGTGACCAGTCGTAGCGTCCGGCTCGAGATTCTGCATCTCTAGGTTCAGACGACGTAGCGTTCTGATTTGTCTGCGCAGAGTTACAGCCAAAACAATGTTTTTGGGCCGGTTTTAGGACAGACCTTGCACTCCCGCGTGCGACACCTGACGTGAGCCACGGCAGGTATTTATGCTGTGGACTTGTCATTTGTTATCTCTCTCTGCATGTGTTTATTAATGGAAGCACATTTGACACTGAGTCGTGTCGTCTAGCCAAACCCTTGCCGTTTCGCGTCCGACCTGTGTTGACGCCGCGAGCTGACTGAGCGCTGACGCCCAGTCAGTGGCAAGCGTGCTAGGAAGCTTTCTAGAATCTTCTTACCTTGCACTCTCACCTCATCCACGCGGGCGATTGACCGATGAGAGATGCCGGTGGAGGCACTAGGGGGGATACGTTTATGATAATGCAACAGGTTATCATTGAGGGAATGTGGTCTTACAATGTGGGAACGAGCCCACTTGCGTTGCATTTCAGGAAATGCATGATCATGCAAGACAAGCTCTAGTGGCGAGAGGAAGAACTGCAGTGACAAGTTTTGGCCAAGTCTGAAATGTCTAGAGCTCATTACAAGGGAGAAAGTATCATAAGTCCCATAGTTGGCATATGTACTAGGGACTGGCCACTAGCCCAACATGCCCTATCGTTGCCGCCATACCAAAATGTATAGATAGTGAATGTACACACCACATAACATGAATTAGAAGTCAAAATAACCACTATGTTAATGTCTAATCCTAGGTATGTACATGAGGGAGTGAGTGGGAGAGCAAAAGGGACAGAGTTGAGGCAAGCGGCCTGCAATCTACCCAGTCAAGAAGACTTGTGGGAAAAAAGACCCCTCACTACAAGCGCGGCCGTGACAATGACGAGTTGCAGGCAGCGCGTGAGCGTCACAAAATGGACTTCCACGAAGGACTCTACCATAAGTGTATGCAGCCTGGCCACATAAGGGCCCTCAAGCTCTTGGTGGTGGACCAGATGTCGCGGCATTGGCTGCAGTTGCATTACCTCGTTGGGCAGGTGCCACAGGATACCGCAAACAGCGCCATGGACAGGGTCGTGGCCGCAGCAATGGGCCCGTTGGTGGAAACGGAGAAGGCCGTGGAGCAGGTTTTTCCTCCCCTCGAGTGATGTTAGTGGAGAGCAAGCTCGAAATCCTAGGCAGCAGGTTGGGACAGCAGCGTTGTTGATGCAGCGTGCGGGCTTCCACGCTTGTTGCTTAAGTGTGCTGCCCCCTCAGTCTGCTGCTCTAGAGTCGAAGTCTGGAAGCTATGGGTTTGTTACTCAGAAACGCGCGCGCCAGTGTTAGCGCCAGAAAGCAGCTGAAAACTGAAAGTGACTGATTAGGAATGAAGGAATTAGTAACAATGGGAGACCCCTCCAAGTTCTAGCTCCCCCCCACTAGTGTAGAACTTGTTACTCAGCTAACCAGCCAATCAGAAAATAGTCNTTGCTTAAGTCAGCTGCCCCCTCAGTCTGCTGCTCTAGAGTCTAAGTCTGGAAGCTATGGGTTTGTTACTCAGAAACGCGCGCGCCAGTGTTAGCGCCAGAAAGCAGCTGAAAACTGAAAGTGACTGATTAGGAATGAAGGAATTAGTAACAATGGGAGACCCCTCCAAGTTCTAGCTCCCCCCCACTAGTGTAGAACTTGTTACTCAGCTAACCAGCCAATCAGAAAATAGTCCTAGACCTATTTTCTGGCAGGCAGGGTTTTCTCGGTGAGCCCTGCCAGACGCCCGAAAGCCCAAAACCCGGGCGTCGTCCGCTTTGCTTGAAAACTGGACCATACCATAATACTGACGCTGCAAACACAGTCGTGCGTTCAGAATCAGCTAAAAAAATAGGAGCAAAGAGTTATGGCTGCCCGAACCCAGGCAGTGCCTATGACAGTCAGTGATGCCAAACAGGGCCACACAGCAGGAGACATGGACCCTAGACACAACATGATGCTGCAGACGCAACGCCATGACCAGAGACAACGCTGGGTGCATGCAGACAGCGTCTGCAGTGGCAGTGACCGCCGGCGGCCCGACCGCCGAGGAGGCCTGCCGATGGAGCTGAGCGCGTCGCCGGAGGAAGGAGGCTCCAGCAAATAGTGAGTGGGTCTCAGCGTGCGTCGGCTCCACTGAGCGACACTCGAGCAGCGTCGAGTCTCGCCGTCAGTCATCTGCACACCGATGAACACAAGCCGGGAGGACACAACAGAGTACAATGAGAGATACACCAAAACCAACACTCCCCCATGACTCACAGGCGTAGTGCACATGTGCGTGCAAAGACACAATCAACGACCAGTCTCTCCCAGGCGACGGAGAAAAGCAGGCAGGGACAAAGAAAGCCACTCACGGATGCACGCCGACTGAACTCACAACATCCTTGAACGAGCCGTGGTTCAGTGCCTTGGTCAGGAAGTCAGCCAACTGCCGTGCTGTCTCAACCCACACGATGGTGATGGTGCTGTCATGCAGCAACGAATGCACATAGTGATACTCAACGTTGATGTGCTTTGTGCGTGTGTGATGCACGCCGTCATTTTTGGTGATGACCATGGCACTCTCATTGTCACAATGCAACGTGATGGATGCGACAGACTGACGCAACTCAGACAACAGACGACACAACCACACACTCTCACAGGCGCCTGAGCCGAGAGCAATGCACTCGGCTTCAGTAGTGCTACGTGTAATACACCCCTACTTGCCACTGCGCCAGGACACAGCTGTGCCACCAATCAGAAAGATCCAGCTTGTGCGACCTCTAACGTCCGGACTGCCGGCCCAGCCACTGTCGGTGTAGCCTACCGCGACAACAGACGACTGGCGGCGGAACATGAGACCTTGCCGAGGAGTCGAGACGATATGGCGTAATACTCGGATCACGGCCTCGTAGTGGAGGTGACGCGGCTCCTGAGAGAACTGGGCTAGGAAGTTGACGGCGAACACGATGTCTGGGCGCGTCATCGTTGCCAGGAACATTAGTGACCCGATGACTCGCAGATACGTGGTCACGTCAACTGGCTCCCCCAGAACAGCTGGGTCAGGACTCTTCAGCTTCACCTGACCACCAGGTGACATGGGTGAAGATGCGCTCAGCACGAGTCGCAGGTCCTCCGCAAAGCGGGTGGACAGAGTCTGCACATAGGCGGCCTGGTTGATGTGCAGGATTCCCTGGGAGCGATCATGCTCGAGCTCCATGCCCAGGAAGACTCTGGCAGATCCGAGATCCTTCATCTGGTAGGCGGCGTGCAGCAACTCCTTGACACGCTGGATGGCAGCCGTGTCTGGTGACGCAATGAGGACATCATCGACGTAAACCAGAACAACAGCGAAAGTCTGGCCTTGCGGACTGACAAACAGTGCAGGGTCAACGGTGCTGCGCTGGAGCCCGGCGCGAAGGAGCATAATGCTGATCTCCTGGTTCCAGCACCGAGGCGACTGCTTCAGGCCATAGAGGGCCTTTTGCAGCCGCCAGACTCTCCCAGTGCCATCGTCGAAGCCTGGAGGCTGCACCATGTAGAGCTCCTCACCCTCCAGTGAGCCATGGAGAAAGGTGTTGCTCACATCCATCTAATGCAGCTCCCACCCATGCTGGGCGACCAGGCTGAAGAGTGCCCGGCTAGCGGAGAATCGGATAACTGGGGCAAAGATCTGGTCTTAATCGACCCCAGGAATTTGGGCAAATTCCTTGGCTCTAATGCGGGCCTTGTACTTGTCAAAGGATCCGTCGGGCTTCCACTTGTGCTGAAAGACGCACTTGGCGCCGATGGCCTTTCGACCTGGGGGAAGGTCGACGAGGTCGTACATGTAGTGCTGTCGGATGGCAACGAGCTCATCGGTGCAGGCAGCGTCCCAGTGTGCAACCTCAGGAGAGGCTTGTGTCTTGCGCAGGGTGGCTGGGTCCTCCGGGCGTGCTGTAGAGCAGACTGAGAGAGTGTGTGCATCTCGAGCTCCAAGTGGGATGCGCCCGAGTGCAGCCATGACAACGTGCCGATGCTCGTGATGAAGCATGGCGTAGCCCTGTGTGGAGCCCGGGTGAATGTCTGCAATGATGGCCGAGGTGGTCAATCCTGGGCCTTGGTGCCAAGATCCCCACTTACGACCGTGGGAGTGGAGGAGACACGTGGAGCCACGGGGGGTCGAGGCGCCACAGAGCGCAGTGCAACGGTCTGCGCGCTCACCGACGGCCTGGGTCGGAGGCTGCCGCCTGGGCCACTTGTGTAGCGTGGCAGGGCAGGCGATGGCACTGAGTCCAACGGGCCATTCGAGGCAGACGAGGCTGCTGGCCCGGAGGGGCCAGCGGACGGGACTGGGGCTGCTAGTCTGGAGTGGCCAGTGGACGCGATTGGGGCTGCAGGCTCGGAAGGACCAGTGGACGCGACTGGAGCTGCTGGCCCGGCTGGGCCACAAGACGTGACTGGGGCTGCCGGCTCAGAGGGGCCAGTGGACGCGATTGGGGCTGCCGGCCTCGAGGGGCCAGTGGACGCGACTGGAGCTGTCGGCTCGGAGGGACCAGTAGACGCAACTAGAGCTGCCGGCTTGGAGGGGCCAGTGGATACGACTGGGGCTGCTGGCCTGGAGGGGCCAGTGGACGCGACCGGGGCTGCCGGCCCGGAGGGGCCAGTGGACGCGACTGGGATTGCTGGCCCGGAGGGGCCAGTGGATGCGACTCGGGCTGCCGGCTCTGAGGGGCCAGTGGACGCGAATGGAGCTGCTGGTCCGGAGGGACCAACGGACGCGATAGGGGCTGCCGGCTCAGAGGGCCTGAGGGATGTGTCACCCGGAAGCGGCAGGATGGAGGACAGACTCACCACTCCCCCATGCGACAGGATGGACACGGACGGGCCGGAACGAATGAGGTCGTGAGGGAACATGTCCTCGAAAAAGAGGTCATCGTGGGACTCAACGATGCAGTGCCTGGAGGGATCCCAGAAGCGCCATGCCTTGGAGTGATGAGAGACACCGAGGAAGGCGTAGGGACGTCCGCAGGGGGCGAGCTTGCCGCCCTGTTGCGGAGCGGGCAGCCACATAATGGCCACGTAGCCCCAGACGCGAGCCGGCGGAGGTCAGTGCGCTGACCATACGAATACTGGAACGGCGTGGACTGACGGGGAAGGGGACCATGGAGAATCCGGTTCCAGACCCAGGTCATGTAAGCCATGGCTTCAAAATAGAAGCCATCGGAGAGACCTGACTCGACCCGCATGGTGCGGACGGCGCCGGCCATGGTACGGTTCCATCGTTCGGAGACACTCTTCTGAGCGGGCATGTAGGGTGCAGACGTCTCATGGTGGATCCCGCGGGAGGCGAGAAAGGCCGTGGTCTCACCTATATACTCACCATTGCGAAAGCGGAGAAAAGAGCGGCCACACTCGCGCTCCGCAAGGACAAGCCCGTCCTGGATGGCTTGGGCGACATCGCTGTTCTACCGAAGGCAGAAGACCCAAAGGTAGCGAGAATAGTCGTCATTGAGGGTGAGTACATAGCGGCCATGCTCGCTGACGGACTCGGTGGGAAGAGGGCCCATGACATCCGAATGGACGAGGTCAAGAGGGGCGGATGCACGGGATGAAGACAAAGGGTACGTGGACTGGTGTATTTTCTCCTATGCGCAATCAATACACTCGGTGGGACACGGGAGAGGGAAAGTCTCCGGGCCGGCTGGGTGCGGAACATGTTGTCTACGACGACAGAGTGGATGTGGCAAAGGCAGTGGTGCAAGAGGTGGGAATGCTGAGGAGAGAGCGTGCTGGTGTCAAACACATGGCCTATGGCGGCCGACGAGGAGGAGACGGAAGGAGAGGAGGAGAGGCGAGGAACATGCCACAGGTTGTCACGGGCAGTGGAGTCCAGTACGACAAGACTAGATGGACGCAACGACGCAGTGACAACACCTCGCGAGTGCACAACGTCCATGCTCATGCTGTCAAGGGCAGTGACGGTCCGACGGCTGAGCTCGAGACCTGGGACGAAGAGGACATCGGTCAGAAAGACGTCACCGCCAGGACCACGGAAACGAACGACGCCAACACCACGGACAGGCAACACCAGTTCGGAGCCCGTCCGGACACCGGAGACATCACCTACAGGACCGAGCATACTAAAGGCCTCACGAGAGGCCGTCATGTGATGCGTGGCCCCGGAGTCGATGATCTAGGTCTCAACAGGGTCCTGGACCGGGGTCACCAGATCGCTAACGGTCACCTGGCAGCAAGCAAGGGACGCGGGCGTGGTGGAAGGAGGCACAAACCGAGACTGCCAATCGTCAAGCCATGCAACATCGTCATGGAAAGGGGCAAAGGAGACCATGGGAGACGACGAGACAGACGAGGAAACGGGACACGACCGCAGCTCAGTCTCAGTCATGCAGGGCTGGGCAGGAGAGTAGGATGTGATACAACTCGCACTTCCCTGGGGAGGAGGGCAAGGCAGGCCGAGCTGGAGGGCGATGAACTGCTCCAGCTGGCGCTCGCGGGAGGACGGCCCGGGAGTATAGACTGAGTGCGGAGTGACGGCACCGGAGCCCGGGTAGGAGGAGGACTGTGCCGGCGAAGGAAACGGAGGCGCCGACGGCTGCGGATGATGCGGCTACGGCGCTGGTGTCGACTGGACTGGCGAAGCGACCGGAGTGGTGGAGCTGCTGGACGAGGCCGAGGCGTCAGAGCCGTCGACACCGACTGCAGCTGAGGCGAGACGGTGCTCCCGCTGGCGACGCATGGTGGCAATGACGCACGCCTTGTCCGTCGATAGAGGGCACGTGTACCACCCTTGCCCGGGCTGGCCAAAGTTGTGGCAGACCAAGCCACCACCGCTGGACCCGGTCGACGGCTGCTTCTGCTGCTGCTACTGACCCTTGCCTTTCTTGTTCCGACGCTTCTTCTTCCCCGCCGACGATGAGGTAGCTGTGGCGGGGGAGGCGACGACCACAGAGGCGACGGCAGGGGAGGTGAGAGCCTCCGTGCACTGGAATCGGGACTCCATACGAGCTTCCTCAATCCGGAAGAAGAGCTCATATGCCCAGGGCATGAGGGTGCCCTGGTCACCATGGTGGAGAAGACATCGTAAGAGTAGTGTACGAAGATGTCCACGTACATATCAGTGGCACTGCGCTTGATGGTGAGGAGCGCGGCCAGAGGGGTGGGACAGAGGTATCGAGGCGACGAAGGATGTCTTCCGCCCGCTACTAGTAGGCGGTGACCGTCTCGGTCTCCCCCATGTGCAGGGAGTTGAACTCCCGCAACAAGCGGCTGGTCTCAGCCTCGCTGGATAGACGATGGGGACGAGTGAGGACGTGCCACGTGGCTGCAGGGTCTGGGATGGCGCCAACGGTGAAGTCATCGAGGAAGGGCTCTAGGGTGAGGCGGGAAGCCGGAGGGACGACAGGGACTAGAGCACGTACGGCACGACCAGCGTCATACAACTCGTCGGCCAGGGTGGGGTCATACGGGAGGGTGTAGTATGCCTACAGGCCCTCACCTTGTACCCAGATCCGGAAGCTGAGCTCCCAGCTCCGGAACTGCTCGCCGGCCTGAAGCGGCGGCGGTGGCGTCTCAAAGTCCTTCTGCCTGCGGCCGTCGTCCAAAGTGGGGCCAAGGACGGAGGTCACCGTCTGCCGCTGGCGCTGAGTCTGCTGCTGTGCCAGGTAGTGCGTGGCAACAGACACAGCTGGGCTGGCATGCCCCAGAGGGATGAATGGTGGTGATGCACTGGTGGCAGTCTGGGAGGCCCATGGCTGCAGCGATGAAAGCTGCTGCATCAAGGCGGCGAGCTGTTGCTGAAGAGCAGCCAGGGGGTCAGGATTGCTGCCAACGACGCCAGATGGCTGCTGCTGCTACTGTTACTGCTGCCGCTTCTGCTGCTGCTGCTATTGCTGCTACTGCTGCTGTTGCTGCTTCTGCTACTATTGTTTCTGCTGCTTCTGCTACAACTACTACTGCTGATGTTGCTGCTGCTGCTGTTGTTCCTACTGCTGCTGCTGCTGCTGTTGTTGTTGTTGTTGCTGCTGCTACAACCACTACAAGAAAGGGGGGTTGGGGTTCCCCCCAATAGAGGAGGACCCCTCCCCACTGGAGCTACCAGCCATGGTTTGGTACCCCTTGGTTCCCCTTTTTTTTCTTTTTTATCCTTTTTTTGTTGCTGATGTCAGCAGTGATGTCAGCTTAGGGCGGCTGATGTCAGCAGGACGAGTGTTATAGATGACTCCCTGCCCACCCTTTGGTTTTCTTCTCCTCCCCTTTTTATGTTGATGACATCAGTAGTGACGTCAGCAGTGATGTCAGCAGTGACGTCAGCACCGGGATACTGACGTCACCAGCGGCGGTTGTTGGGGCCGCTACTGCAGCTGCTGCTGCTGCTGGTGCTGGTGTTGCTGTTGCTACTGCTATTTGTGCTGTTACTACTGCTACGACTGCTGCAGCTCCTATTACTACTGCTGCTGCTGGTGGTGGTGGTGGTGGTGGTGCTGCTGCTGCTTCAGCTGCTGTAGTTGCTGCTGCTAATGTTGTTGCTGCTGCTGCTATTGCTACTACTGCTACTACTGCAGCTGCTACTGCTGCTGTTGCTGCTGCTACTGTTGCAGTTGCAGCAGCAATTGCTGCTGCTACTGCTGCTGCCGTGGGCTGCTACGGCTGTTGTGGTTGCTGTAGCAGCTATGGCAGCTGCTGCAGCCGCGTCAGAGAAGCTGGTGGGGTGGGGGATTTTTTTTCTTGTTATTTTTTTTCTTTTCGTCTGTCACAACGGGCTCCGCTGCTCATTGCGAGCAGCGGGCTCGCTGCCCGCAGCCCGTCGCTCACGACGAGTTGCGAGCTGCGAGCAACAGCAGTAACTGCTAGCTGTAGGAGGCAGCTGCTCGCTGCTGTTGCTGCTGTAGCTGGCTACTGCTGCGGCTGCTACAGCCTGCTGCTGCTGGTGCTCGCTACTGCAGCTGCTGCTCACCACCGTTGCTGCTCATTGCTGCTGCTGCTACTTGCTGCCATTTCTACTGTTGCTGCAGGCTACTGTTGCTGGCTGCCGCTGCTGCTTGTTGCTACGGGCTGGTGCTGCTGCGGACTGCTGTGAGCTGCTGCTGCTGCCCACTGCTGCTGCTGCACGTAGCTGCTACTGGCTGCTGCTGCCACTGCTCGCTGCCGTTGCCTGCGGCTGCCGCTGCTGCAGGCTGCTGCTGCTGCAGGCTGCTGCTGCTGCTTGCTGGTGTCAGTCACTGCACCTAGGTGACGTTGCAGCGTGCGTCGTCGCCTGCAGGTGTCGGACGCGGCCTGCCACTCACCTCCTTGCGTCACGCGTGGGGGTTAGTGCTGCCGAAAATTTTCGGCAGCATTTCCCCTGGCCCAGTGGCCGTGGGAAAAATTCTGACGCCGCCACCAGGCGGGTCAATGCTGCCGGGAAAACTCCGGCAGCATTTCCCCTGCACTCGCGCGTATGGGGGTCCGCCGGCGTTGTCTGGCACTTGTACGCTAGTCTTTTGCTGCTGCTGCTGTGCTCTGGCTCTGATACCAAGCTCGAAATCCTAGGCAGCAGGTTGGGGCAGCAGCGTTGTTGATGCAGCGTGCGGGCTTCCACGCTTGTTGCTTAAGTCTGCTGCCCCCTCAATCTGCTGCTCTAGACTCTAAGTCTGGAAGCTCTGGGTTTATTACTCAGAAACGCGCGCGCTAGTGTTAGCGCCAGAAAGCAGCTGAAAACTGAAAGTGACTGATTAGGAATGAAGAAATGAGCAACAATGGGAGATCCCTCCAAGTTCTAGCTCCCCTCCACTAGTGTAGAACTTGTTACTCAGCTAACCAGCCAATCAGAAAACAGTCCTAGACCTAGTTTCTGGCAGGCAGGGTTTTCTCGATGAGCCTTGTCAGACGCTCGACAGCCGAAAACCTGGGCGTCGTCCGTTTTGCCTGAAAACTGGACCATACCATAATACTGACGCTGCAAACGCAGTCGTGCAGTCAGAATCAGCTAGAAAATAGGAGCAAAGAGTTATGGCTGCCCGAACCCAGGCAGTGCCTATGACAGTTAGTGATGCCAAACAGGGCCACATAGCAGGAGACATGGACCCTAGGCACAGGATGATGCTACAGACGCAACGCCACGACCAGAGACAGCGTTGGGTGCATGCAGACAGCATCTGCAGTGGCAGTGACCGCCGGCGGCCCGACCGCCGAGGAGGCCTGCCGATGGAGCTGAGCGCGTTCCCGGAGGAAGGAGGCTCCAGCGAACGGTGAGTGGGCCTCAGTGTTCGTCGGCTCTACAGAGCGACACTCCAGCAGCATTGAGTCTTGCCGTCAGTCATCTGCACGCCGATGTACACAAGCTGGGAGGACCCAACGGAGTACAATGAGAGATGCACGAAAACCAACAGAGCACTCAGGGGGAAAAGAAGATCACGGATCAGGGATCATGTTTTGAGATGAGGATGTAAAGCCATTTGAATTTTTTGAAAATTTGAACTTCTCGATTGTTTTCTCATCTCTCATTGAACCTTACTCTCCACTTGCTGGTCCTTATTGTCCACTAAACCTTGCGTCTCCAAAATATATGCATAATCAAGCTTGCTTAATGATGGCGATAACGACCAATGTACAAGAATTGTATGATATTGTGGTTAACGCAAATACCCTCCAAGAAATGAGCTCAACCACATGAGCGGTACCTTTGGTCAATGATTTTGACCAAGTCAAACTTACATACTAGAAGGTGCTTGCCGAATTCATGCGTAGCCACAAGATGTGGACCCGAATGGGTGAATTATAGGATTTACGACAATTGTGTACTAATTTCTTCCTTACCATAAACTCGGCTTACTATCATCGAGCCTTTCACCCAGAAGAGTGGATGCAACATGATGATGCAATTTAAAGGACACCTGGCTAGTGCTCCAATGAAAGTTTTGGCTGACACCGAAAGGGATGGCTTATTTGTTAGCCTTGGATTTACCCAATAGGCTGCCTTGAAGTACAAGCCATTGGATGGTGTAATTGTTTTCCGTGAAAACAATATTGTACTGGTGATCGGTAATTGTAAAGCAATAATATGTCCTCAAAGATACACAGAGGGTGTCAGGTTGAATGTGACTTAACCTCATTGTCCCATGCAACATGGTTGGAAGAAATCCCTGCCTTTGCACAAACAATGTTCTAATGTGTTCTGAATCAAAGTGTTTGATCCTCCTAAAAGGGTAGCATCACTTTACGTTATTTTTTCATCTAGATTTTCAGCGACCGAACTTGAATTCCATGCCAACTTGTGTGCGATACATATCAAGGAATCTTTTCAACAGGGTTTTTGATACTTCTTGGCTCAACTACAAAAAGTGGAGGATGAGGTGAAGGAAGACACGGCACAAGAGGTCAAATATATGTTGGTGGAGTGCTTATATGTATTCCAGGACCCAGTGGTTGGACTTCCACCAAAACAAAAATGGGCCACATAATTTTGCTGCAACCGGAGGCGACTCCTTTGTTTAGATCCATATACAACCTTATTCCAGCAGAAACCCAAGAGGGTGAACACCAAGCCAAAGATAACCTTGCAGAAGGGTGGATAGAGCCGAGTAGCTTGTTGTACAATGCGCCACATTAAAGGAAAAATAAGACGGTTTACGCATGTGCATGGACTTTTGGGAGTTAGACAAGCTGACGGTGATATCCCTTTCTCTGGATTGAGGAGCTATTTGACCAACTCCAACATAGATAACCAATCACCTCACCCTTGAAACTTATACGAAAGTGTATTGGGAAGTGAATAGAAAAATGAATATTGATGACTCACCAAAACATCTCTATTTCATATTAATAGCTCCCGTCTTTTCATGTTTGACAAGGAATGTATCTGTGGGCTCCAGTCAACCATATTTGTGTTCATAATTATTGAGAAATCCATGGATACACTAATAAATTTTTTGATACACTGATAATGAATCTTCTGAATTTGGATCAATCAAGTATTTCGCCAAGGGATTAAAGTATTGTTGTCCTTGTATTTGTCTCAAGGGTACCATCAAGTCCAAATATTGGAAGATGATTTGTCTAGAATAATATTTTGGATACACATGGGACATTATCAGTTTCGGAAGTTATGCTTCAGATTAACAAACTCTTTGGCGACCTTCCAAGGAGGAAATGAACCAAACTTTCACAAAAAAAAATCGGTCAATTTGTCTTGGTTTACCTGAACAACATCCTTGTTTTCTCCACATCAATGGAAGAGCACATGAATCTTCTACACAAAGTCCTCGTGATCCTTTGGAAATGGAGGTCCTATGGAAAACTGAGCAAGTGCAAGTTTCTGCAAGATGATCGTGAATGCCTTGGATACATAGGCTGCAAGGACGATGTACTTGTCAACCCTAGAAGGGTCCAAACCGTGGTGGATTGGTCGTGCCAAAAAAATGTCGGACAAACAAGGTCTTTCCTTGGTCTTGCAACCTATGTTTCACTGTTCATGCATGAGTATTCAAACTTGGTAGCTCCGCTTACTAGGTTTACACAAAAACATGTGGGTTGGAAATGGACAGATGACTATGAGAACACTTTTCTCAAAGTCAAGGAACTTATGTCCACAGCATCCATCTTAACTCTTCTACATTTATCGTGACCGTGGGAGGTACAATGTGATATAGGAATCAAAGCGGTCCTCATGAAAAATGATCCCCCAATTACTTATAAGAGCCAGGAGCTCATGTTCTTGGAGACGTAGTACACGATTGGTGATTAGGACCTCCTCCATGTGGCACAAAACTTCAAGATGTGGCATTGTTACCTCAAAAGCAAGGGAAGGACGTGACAGTCATGACCGATCACAAATCATTGGTGTCCTTCCAAACACAACCGAACCTTTCAAGGCAAGAGGTGCAATGGAGTGGATGCCAGAACCGATCCATATTCACGTGGGAATATCAATCATGATGCATCAACGTGGCCAATCCACTAAACTGACAACCTGTGGAAATCAAAGCAATCACCGATGTTGGTGGGTATTTTATGGCCATTGCGATTGCTGCAATGCAAACACCAGATACCCCTTGGAACCTTTGCAACAACCATCTTGAGACCATAGCCATTATAACAATTTTCTACACAAGATCCAGATGGGATGCTATGTTGTTTCTTGGTTTCAAGACTATTGTAATGTGGAAAATTACTGATTGGCGGAGGCCACGGGAATATAGTGGAATGGAAGACAAGTCGTTATGCCGGACTCGGGAGACCTCCGAGCAAAGATTATCTCCCCGTTCCACGACCCTCTGGTGGTAGGTGATATGGGACCTCAATAGAACGGACAGGCACTCTTAGACCACTATTGGTGGCTAGGATGGAGTGTCAATGTCCCTAAGCATTAAATGACATGCGGTCCATGTCTTTGGATCAAGGTTAGAAATAAAAAGCTTGCTGGATTCCTCCAACAACTTTCCATCCCTGGAACCCCATGGGAGTATGTCAGCATGGAGTTTACTACTTATCTGTTGGATACGGCTCATGGCCACAATACAATGCTAGTGGTTGTGGATATTTTAAAAAAGATGACACATTTAATTCCTTTAACCACTACCGTGAACACAAAAGAGACCATGTGTCTCTTCTTCGAGGATGCTGTGAAGTACCATGGCTTGTCGTTGCGTATTATCTCTCATTGAGACAAAGCATTTGCTGATAATCTCTGGAAAATTATGCACACGTACTTTGGTAGGAATTCTCAAATTCCAATGGTCTTTCATCCTCAAAGCAACTGAAAATCAAAGCATATGAATTTCACTCCGTAGTAGATGTGCCAAATATACGTAGACCCCACCATAAATCACTAGGATAAATGACTAGTATCGGCATAGTTTGTTGTGATTGACTCGGTGAACGAGTCTACGTAGTTCACATCATTCGTGTTGAACAATGGCTGGCATCCAATGTACAATCTCCAATGTTAAAGAGTGAGAGTAAAAAATAACAAGTTCTTTCTGCTCAAGCCTTTGCCGATCACATAGACTCCTTGTTACATGAGGCAAAAAATCACCTTCAAGTGGTTTGACAAAAAATGGCGTATGCTGACAAAATTCGCCGTTAGGTCTCGTTTGACATTGGCGACAAGGTATTGCTTAGTAATAAGAACCTTGTGTTGAAGTCATTGTGCATGCAAAACCCTCTGCTGAAATGGATTTAGTCGCTTCTCCATCATTGCACGCACCAGGCCAGTGGCATGCCAATTAGTGGCTCTGCTGAGTATGAAGAGACATGAAATTTCTCATGTGAGTTTGCTGGCTCCATGCTTGGTAGAATGAGCTACTACTCATAGTCATGCTGCCACCACTGATATTCCTTGCTACCAATGGCCAATACAAGGTCCTTCGGCTACTGTAGCATCCAAAGCATACACTTTTGTTGCGGTTTTTGGGGAATACTGCGTTCATTGGGTTTGTTGTGGACCTGAACAAAACTCATGGTTTTCTTAATCTTGATTGGCCATTGGGTGGTCAACAAAAACTGGAGAAAGCTGGTAGCTTGCACAAGTTGGCACGTGGCAAGGGACACCACTTGAACACAAACTAGTAAACATTCTTGTTGGGTGGAATTCATGGTCAGTGACCATAGGAGGTTGGAGACACCCAACATAGTTATTGCACGGACGCTACAACCTAAACGGGAGAGGCTGCTAGCTGTGCTGACAAACAAGCTGCAGCTTAGGTTCAAGTGCCATGCATGTGGTAATGTCTAGCTGATGATTGGATTTATTTAGTTGCTTTCACAATGTTGACGACTCACTACGTGGCACTCCTGCTTGTTAGTCATGAACCAATCGGTTCATATTAAGTAGAGAGAAATATAGCGGGAGGGCCAGTTGGCCCCTCCTACCTTGTGGAAGTGAAGGGTGGTTTAACAACACCCCTCAGCATAGTAAGGGCTGGCTGGTGGCCATTTCTTCGCTTGCAATTAGCCAGCTGGCGGCCGGCCGGCTGGACGGCCTGTGGCCAGACAGGTGACCGGCCGGCCATCGGCCAGTCACCTGCTGGCCGCCGATCAAGCTGGTTGCATGATCGGCGACCAAGAGGCTACGGAGCCTCAAGGGCTGAGGCTTGTGGCCTCGAGCCCTTGTCCTTGCTCTCTCCTCCTTGCCTCAGCTGATGAGCAAGAGGAGGAGAGAGTGAGCATAAGAGTGTACCGATCGTGCTTTGCACGTGACGATTTCATGGTGACATATCAGAAATAAAACGGAAGTGTAAAATTCAAGCTTCTAAATGAGAAAACATGTGCAAACTCATGCACATGAGTTTGGGATAATACCCCTCTCATTTGGAACCCAGAAGGAGGTGACGAGACAAGAATGTAGATGGGTCTTCGGAGACTTGAAACCCTCAAGTCTTCCTACCAGGGTCGTTGATGAAGATTTCCCCCAGAGTGAATCATAGGGGAAGACCCCTCGCACTAGCTCTAGATGCCATTCTATGAACACTGATGGTGACGTCCGTGCAGGAGTTGGAGACGCGCTCATTACAAATAGAAACACCAGATTAATCTGAAACAGAAAATCATTGTCTACTTAAAGGACCACATAACTCGGAAATATATGATCTACGAAATTCAAAGATCGGAGGGGTAGGTCCCTTGCCGGTCAAGTGTGTTGCAAAAAATGGTTAATACATCCTCACCCATATAAAATATAATATCTATGTGGCTTTCCTTTTTTACATTCAAGATTTGCAAAAACCCACAAGCTGTGAGGACAGTCTTCATGACTCAATTCTTGTAAGGGCTGATGCTTCAATAGGTCAACAACCAGTTGGGGATTAACATGCGCTAGTCTTCTATGGATACGATCCCTGTGTTTTGGGTCTGCCTTAGTGATGTTGTGTACTCGTGCGAGATTGGATGGCAGTGCTGTAAACAGAATCAGCGTACATAACATTTCAGCATTCTCGTCAGTAAGCCATGTCCCATGAGCTCTTTTGAGATTGCGTTAGTGTAAACATGCCTGACTGATGGTCCAGTTGCCCTCCTGACAACAGGTCCACCATCAGTGGAGGGATGTACAGGACCCCCAGGTGCTATTTGATACCCCCAGCTGCTTGGAATGCAACAGTCTTTATGTCCTTAACCCTTATGAACTCCCCTAACATAGTGCACACACCTTTGAAGTCATATGTTGCATGCAAAACGCCCGATAATTGACGATGCGGTGACATATGGTGCAATGCAACTGTATCAAACAATCAATACATGCATGGACAATGTGTGAGAGACAGTGGCGTGCGTGTGCCCAAGGCACGGAATCGACTACTGAGGGGCTGCCAAGGCCTCTGGAGGATTAATGTCAGGGCGAGTTCACTGTGTCTATTCAGTGTGACCCGCATCCATATCATTGTACATACGCTCGGCCCATGCTGGCACCGGAACGGGAGTAGCTGTGATGGGCGGCACATTGTACACTGGCGGTCCTGCCCTGTTCCTCTTGATGAGTAGTGAGTTGGTGCCAAGCATCATAGAGACGAGGTACACTGCTATGTGGGTCAAAGGGATCTTCAACCCTGTCCCAAAGCGTAGGTGACTTAGATCATATGCCTGCAAGTCAGCCAGGCCGCGAGTCAGAGTGTTGAACATGTGCAGTAGCACAAGGTCATTGGCATCAGTTGGTGGTGGCCAGAGGTAGAAATCCTCCTGCCCATGCTCCGCTGTCCAGGACAGGAAGAGGTCTCGCCAGGCAAGAATATCTCACGTACAACTTGGAGGAACAAGAGCTCTTTCCGTCGGAGCCTTAGCTGCAGCATTGCGGCGGCATTGATGGTCACAGCCGGTGCTTCGCTGGTGCCACCATTTCTCCCTTCTACCTCACTCATACTGCCACTGGGGGAACTCCTTTCTCCTTTCTATATGTCAGACGCCTTAGAGAGAACTGGATTGCAACTGTGGTGATGCATTTAGGGACAAAGAAAGATTTGGCAGTCATTTGTTCAGCCCTCTTTGGGCCCAGATTTCTTCCAAGAGCCTGAAACTTTACAAGGAATCCCGACCCACTGTTGGAGTTGGGCCCTCCTGGGTGCTCGTGTGCACTGAGATTTTTCCATTTTCCATGCTCTTGTGCCAATTTGCGGATCTGACGTGTGTGTGAGGGCTTCTAGGACCTCGAGCACCTCAATGCCTGCAGTTCACAGTCCTAGTCAGGTCATTGTGACCACTCAAAGCTCAGCATCCCTCACTGAACTTGCCCGCCATACACGGCCGCCCACTTTTGTTGGCTCTTACGGATGCTTTCTGTTGTCCTCAGGTATGAAGAGAGGCTCTGATATCATGAGAAGAGCTTGTGATTCCAACAAAACAAATGGTACTGAAAACCATGGTCTGTAGGCACTAGTAGCTCAAGCCCTACCTCCACATTCAACAAAAATGAAGCACAAGTCGACAAGGAACATGCGGACCCCCTGTCATGGGTGAGGCTCGCTCGTCGGGCCTCACTTGTCTGTTGGCGAGCAAAGCTCGCCGGAGCAATTTCCCTCATGAGGGAAAAATCGCACGGATACCCAAAACACACATAGGTCTAGCTGCACTGTCTTTTGAAGGTTCAAGGTAGGCCAAATCATCCTAAACCTAGACTAGTCCTGCGATAGTCCAAGTTTGGGGTCTAAGATGGTGTTCGCAAGATATGTGAAAGAACATGTTAGCAATGAAGCTGAGACTGAAGTAGGTTTCGTTGCGAGAATCAGACATGGGCCGAAAGCCAGTGGAGTGCTGGAGACACAGTGATGGAGCAGGTGCACAGAGGCCAACGCATGTCTTAATAGTCAGCAAGGAGCTCTGCTGATCGCCGGATCTGCATGCATTCCACACTCGAGGACACACATAAAGGAAGATGTTGACAGAGGGTTATTACATGCACATTGCGACACCATGGATCAAACGATCATGCTTAGAGAGAGCCAACAAGTAACAGTGAAAGAAGTGAGACTTGACAGTCTTATGGTTGACGACACCACCCACTCAAGGATCTCTCGTGTGATATTTTGACGCCATCTACAGGGTTGAGCCAAACCTACCGGGTTTTAATCCAATGATTACTCATGTGGCGGACCAAACAGCACGACAGCATGTCCCCTAGGCATCAGCCACCCATGTACCACATAAGCAACATGCAAGCATACAAACAGAAATAATGGCACGAGTTTATGTATCATGCATGTCTATCCCTCATGTCTCTGTCACACCTTGGTGGCTCATCGCAGCAAGTTGGCTGGTATAAGACATGTCTGACCTATAGCTCTATTCCTAAACTGCTATTTTCCCACATTCTTGAGTCACTAGCAACAACACTCATGAGTGGCCTGTGACGCTGAAGCCATTGGGCCCAACAACAAGTACACCAAGGCAATGTTCAGAGCTCCATGTGTTTGTGGTCATATGTCAATTTCCTGTAGGGTAGTGCACGCGGGTGTATTCAAGAGGTCCCTTGCACAGTCATATGCCCAATACCAACACAAACAAAAGAAACTTGTGGGCTGGGCAGGGCTGGATGGGGTGCAAATTTCCTGGCAACGTGGAGATGCTGAGTCAACGGCTCACTTCATGTAGTCCTCTGGCAAAGTCGGAGGTGGAATGCTGCCGTAATTTCCTAGCAGCTTCCGTCATTGCTACTGCCATCTTGTCGGCAAAAATGAACCGATGGTGGTTTTCTAGGCCACCACCATAGGAGTTCCATCTGGCCGTTGCGCTAACATGTAACAACAACAGCTGAAGCTGAAGCTGTAGCTACTGTATTTGACAGAAGCAAATGTACGAGCAGCTCTACCCGGCAACAGCAACGGGAGTTGCATTTGGCCACATCATTGGCGGTTGCTGCATCTGAAGCAGCAGCAACGGCTGGAGTAGCCATCGCAGCTGAGTGATAAAAGCAGCACACGACAATTGCATTTGACCATGTCAGCAGCACCACCACCATTTGTAGCAATGGGAGCGGCAACAACATGCAATAGAAGTAACCTTTGTAGTTATGTGCAGCAACAACAGCTATGGCAGCACACAACAGTAGCCTTCGCAACAACAGCAACAGCCTTTGTAGCTACTTGCAGGAGCAGACGCAGCAACCGAAGCAGCACGTACCATCAGCCAAGGCATCACGCCTCCCAGGTTGAGAGGAGCAAGACACCCAAGGGAACCTTTAGGAGCAATTTCAAAAGCAATTTTTCCAGATACAGAGTGTGGCACTAAACTTTGCTCAGGCTCAGAGAATACAAAGAAGGTGCTTAACACATGTGAACCAGCTCGCTGAAAAGTAAAAATTAGAACTCTGATGTCCCCTACTCCACAGCACTTGATGTGACACCGAGGACAGAGGGCAAGCAACAGTTTTGGAGGTGGAAGGGCAACCGGTCCACTTGGTAGGTATTGTAGGAATTGGGGAGGAAATCATGGCAGTCAGATAGAGAGGAAAGGATATGGCACATGAGCAAAGGAGAGCACAGCTAGGAGTGTTGGTAGCTTAGGTTGCTAGCATGAGAAAGCAAGCAAGTAGGCAAGAGGAACAGTGTGACACCACGGATAGGGGCAAGCTCACTTCCACTTAGAACGCATGTGAAACAACAAGTGAGTAGGTGACGTGAGAGCAAAGTGCTAAGTACTAGTTGCCCGGGCCACCCACGCGAGTCTCTTGACGTGGGGCCCGGATGCCATCCAGGGATTGAACCCAACCCTAGAGGAAGCAAGTTCCAGGTGGTATCAACCGGATGTATGGTCTGGAAGGATCAGCAACTCGGCATCAGTAAGCTCATGCATGTGCGTGAGATAATCTCATGCCATATCATCCACGAGCGTATGTGGGTGCATGCATCCCTGTGAGTGTTTGTCCCATGTTAGAATATAGAAGCATAACGTACGTAAGGTTTCATCACTACGGCCTAGCTCTCATGAGCTGGGCCATAGTGATAGTGAACACAACATAAGATCTTCTCACAGATATTATGTTGAGGCTATGGCCACCACTTGAGAACTTGATGGTAGAGCCGCCACCGTGCGTTCCATGATGCCTCATAGTGCTGCACCCGAAAGATTTAATCCAGATCAGTCACCTGTAGTGATGATGCATGTGTGTGTGTGTGTGTGTGTGTGTGTGTGCGTGCGTGCGTGCGTGTGTGTGTGTGTGTGTGTGTGTGTGTGTGTGTGTATGTGTGTGTGTGTGTGTGTGTGTGTGTAGAGTCAAGAGATCACTTGCGTGTGTTACACCCATAACCAACACTCACCCATGACCTACAGACGAACAGCCCACACACACATGAGAACAGATACAAGTCACAAAACAACACGAATCACAAGATTCATGTCAACCAGGGGCATCACGAAAGTGCAGCAGACTAACAACATGCACTGCCACTTTGAACATGCCACTACTGAGAGCTTTTACAGGAAATTTTGCACGCTGCTGACAAGTGTAGACCCAGACAACCTGAACTTCTTCAACAGCAATGCGCTTGCATACAAAGTGATGCTCAATGTTGATGTGCTTCGTGCGGAAGTGATGCATGCCATCGTGCTCAAGGATTGCCTTTGCACTTTGGTTATTGTAGTGCAGGGTCATGCAACGGATGGGAACACGCAATTTCTGCAGTAGACAAGATAGCCAAACACTCTCACCCGTGCCTATACCAAGCACCACATAATTTGCCACACTGGACCTTCGAGCAACACATCCCTGTTTCCCACTCTTTGAATATAGAGAATTCCTACCAATAAGAAAGATGTAGAAGGTGCGTCTGCGAGCATCAGTGTCGTGTGTCCAATCACTGACTGTGTATCCGTCAATGACCACGAAGGGCTGAGCATGGTAGCACAACTCCAGACGTGCAGTGAATAGTGCGTAGCGGAAAACACGCAGTACTACCTCAAGATGTTTCTGGCAAGGCTGTTGAGAGAACTGAACCAAGAAGTTGACCGAGAAGGCCACGTCTGCCCTCGTAGTGGTTGTGAGATACATGAGAGATTCGATCACAGTAAGGTATTCTGTGACATCGACAGTCTCCCCCAGTTGTGTTGGATCAAGAGACTTCAACAGGCGCTGGCCTGCTGGAGTCATTGGTGTGGACACAGTGGGGGTGTTAGCCATCAAGGAGGCAAAGCTCTCTCCTAGGTTGCGGACGTATGCAGCCTGGTGTACATGCAAGGTACGATACTGACGGTCATGCTCAACCTCCATGCCAAGGAATACTCATGCCAAACCTAGATCCTTCATCTTGTACGTGGAATGCAGTTGGTTCTTCACCTATTGGACAACTATGGGACTGGGAGAGGCAATGAACAGGTTGTTGACATAGACCAGAATGGCCATGAGTGGTTCTGATGACACATTCAGGAAGAGTGCAGGATCCATAGTACTGTGTCTGTAGCCACCTCTCTCAAGAGTGGAGGAGATCTCCATGTTCCACTAACGCGGTGACTGCTTGAGTCCATACAAGGCCTTACGCACCCGCTAGACCTTATTTGTGCCGTTGGTGAATCCTTGAGGCAAGACCATGTAGATCTCCTTGTCAAGTCGACCATGCAGGAAGGCATCGTTGACGTCCATGTGTTCTAGTTGTGTTGGGCGATAAGAATGAAGGGCACTCGGGCAGTGGTATACCACCCGACCGGGGTGAAGGTCTCGTCAACTCCAACCTCAGGAATCTGAGAGAACCCTTTGATGGTGAGGTGAGCCTTATATCAGTCAATCTTGCCATCAGGCTTCACTTTTTGTTGTAGGACCAAGCGAGCAGAGACTGTCTTGCGGCCTGCAGTGGGATCCAAAATCTCAAAGACACCATGCTCCTTTAGGGAAGTCAAATCCTCCTCCATGACCTTTTCCCAGAGTTCAACATCAGCCGCCTTACGAGCCTGCCAAACAGTAGGCTCGGGAGGGAAGGTAGGAAGGCCACTGGCTGCGAAGCAAGGGGCAACATAACCAACAACAGAGGACTCCAGGACACTGTGGAACTCATGAGCCGTGAGAGCGTAGCCCACTGCCAAGTTAGGGTGGAAAACAGTGACAGCAAGGCAAAGTACATCTAGACCAGTGGGTCTGAAAAATGGTCCAGCAGTGGAGGTTGACGTGCTGGAGTGCGTGGCCCGTTGTGAGGGCTGAGAGGCCTTGGAAGGGATGAGTGCATCAGGACTAGTGGGTGGGACAGAGGGTCCCTCGGTGGAGGATGATGCAGTGGAGCGTAAGCGCCGCTGAGAGGACTGTGAGGATTGAGAGGAGAAGAGCTCAGGGAGGGCACAGAGTCTTCTCCCACATGTGTATGGCTCAGGACTGAGAGGAGGGACCTGAGGCGGTGATTCAGAAGTGTCAGCCACAATAGGAATCTGTAGCACAGGCTTAGGGGATGAGCTGGGAATGGAGTACGCAGTGGACTGTGTTGGGGTACCATATGATGCTGACTCAGGGGAAGCAGAGGAATCAAGTACAGGTGACGACTTTAAGGAGGAGGTGGTTGGTGAGCTGGATGGAGAGGACAGGCCGGGTGAGTCACCGGCAGTGAAAGGGACAGACGGAGACGGACCAACAAGAAGATCCGTGCCAGTGGAGGAGGAAGGAGACAAGTCCGGAGCCTCGGAGAGACACACACCCCCTAAGCTGATGGAGTGAGGAGAGAGAGGATGGTGGCGGTACGCTAGACATGTCACGCGGAAAGACATCCTCGAAGAAGAGGGCGTCGCGAGACGATGCGGCATGAACCAGTGTTGATCGCATTGTCCGTTGTAGGGCTCCTACAACAGCAATAGTACAGCGATGGACATTGATGCTACATCGCGGTGATGTAGCACATGTGGGGACACTGGGGGCAGCCAACGGACGACTCTGGTCAAGTGAATAATGGGAATTTTCCACTCGTGGAAACGGCTCAGAATCAGCCAGGATCAACTCTTCAAATTTGTTTTTACTGTCGATGTGATCGTGCACCATCACGTAGTGATGTGGCATGGTCACATGCTCATGTTGCCAGATGCTCTGTACCATGTGAGGCCAAAATGGGATGATATCCTAATGACCAATAAGATGTAGCCGTACAACAAGCCTATCACCAAAGCTGGTCGTTGATAATGAGGTGCCTAAATTCATGTCTCATGACAGGTGGATTAACCTGCATGTTTGATATCTCCGATGTTGACAGGTGGATTGCCGGCTTGCCATGCGATCCAGGAAGAACTGCGGAGGGGGTGGGGTCAGGTTTCCTCCGTTTCTTTTCATTGTTGCTCTCGGAAGTGAGCATTCGGTTCCGAAGTTCTGTGACTCGCTCCTCGCGAGTCATAGAGGACTGCCCTCTTAGCAGCCAGGGTCTAACACTTAGTCCCTAGGGTCCTTCCACCATGGCTTCCGCAACTGCAACTGGGTGTAGTGCAGCCGCTTCCATTGCTGACACCGTAAACCGACAATCTTCCGCTACAACCCTTGGCCACTTCGATGCATGGAAGTAGAACCCGGCAAAGAAGTGCCCTTTCACTGGCAACCACCTTACAAAGGAGTTGTGGAAGTACTGCGAGAAGTGGCCAACGGCAACCAAGAAAGCTGGCTTCAAATGTGGTGCCTGTGGAAAGTGCGGGTCCGGAATGTGCGATCGCATCCGTGGGCACTTCATTGAGAAAAACAACATCAGAACCTGCCCGCACCCTCCGCCGACGTGCAGGGACAAATATGGTCTTGAACGTCAGCCTCCTCCTCTTGTTGGCTGGTAGCCGTACAATGTGCAACTGTACAAGGGTGAGGATGAGGAGTGAGGAACTAAGGGCAAGACTGTCCCATGGGTGAAGCTTTGGGAACAGCGGGAGAGGGATCAGCAGGCTACACTTGTGGGCATGCAGATTGAGACTGACAGTGAGGATGAAGAGGGTGGTGGGGCGTCAAAGGGAGGGAAAGGTATAGCGCTGTTCAGAACATAAGGACTACCACACTTGAGGGTGAGGTTCTACTGTTTGATGTGACAAAAGCGACATCATTCAGGCAGTCCACCATGGTTGAGCACACTGGCCGGACGAACAATGTGAATTGTCAGGTGTCCATTGTGGAACTCATGGCCATCCGTGCTGCTCCACTTTCCTTCTACCATGAGCCTTTGTTGTTGGAAGTCATTAAAAATGGCAAGAAAACCACAAACAGTTTTGGCTCCCAAGCCGGAAAACTGTGGTGAAAGAACTGCTCCCAAAGCTAGACAAGGGATTGGAAGAGCTTGATGCTCCTCTTAAACAGGGATGGATCATCTATGACACTAGTCTCGCTGTGGAAGAGTGGTCTGACTGGCAAGTCAGACCAATATACAACGTCATGGCATGCAATGCCATGGGGTCTGTCCACATCTTTCCCATGATGCATCTAGTCTCACCCGAGATGCAGACCACACAACCTCAATGATATAGGCTACTATTGAGGTTGTGAGTGAGGAGGTTGTTGTTTCCATCATCTGTGATAACACATCTGTGAACAAGAGGACACTTTAGGATCTTGCCGTGAAGTACCCAAAGCTTTTCTTCCACGACTGTTGTACTCACAATGTTGATCTTGTGATGTATGACATTGGAAAGAGTGGATGGGGTGCGAGCTTGAGTGGCAGGTGTGAGAAGATCATCTCCTTCTGGCAAAACAATGCCATGCCCCGCACTTGGCTGAAGGAACGGACTGGTGGTACGGTGCTGGTGAACCGGTGTGGCAGCGTTGTCCATGGTGGAACGTCTTTTGGAGATGAGAACAGACTTGGAAACATTGGTGAAGATTGACCGCTGAAAGCAGATTGGTTCCAATACAGATGCAGGTTTCAAAGTCCAGGAAAAGGGAGGTTAGGCATATCAAGAGGAAGGTATTTTGGGTTCAGGTGCGGCAGATGCAAGAATTGCTTGAGCCGCTGGTGTGGGTGCTGAGGGTTGCATACAGACCTGGTGGTGGGGCTGGGAAAATTTACAAGGGGCTATTGGACTGTACGGAGGATATCAGATCACTGAGCATGATGAAATGTAAGAAAGGACGCAAAGTGGCACATGCATAGGTGAACTTCGCTCTTGGGCGGCTGGAGCACCGTTTGACGAAGGATATGGCATGCTCTCTGTATGTCGTAGCAAGACGCTTGCACCCTGAGCATTTCGGCAATGACTTGTTGACATGCTCAACCACCATGCAGGCTTGGGATGCCGTGGTTGATGCTTTGGTGCTAGAAGCAAAGCACGATGACATCATGTAGCAGATTGGTGCTTTTCAGGAGGGCCAGGTCATTCTTGAGGCCAATCCTCTCATCACTCCTCAGAGGAATAATAAATCTTGCGCTGTAGTGGCCAAAGTGAAGTACAGGACAATGACAGCCATTGAGTGGCACGTGAAACACATGAGCTACAAGCCTATGTTGCGAGACCTTGCAATCAAAGTTTTATCTCAACCCTACTCATCTTCTGAATGCAAGCATGTGTTCTTAATGCACGAGCTCATACACACAGCCAGGAGAAACTGCCTCAATGTCACGACAGCGGAGCTCCTAGTGCGCTGTAATGTCTGCCTACAGAAGCACTATGGACGCACAGGAAGGAGGGCTGTATTAGAGCTTGCAGCGGCAGCAGAAGAATCTGAGGCCAAGAGGGAGGATAGCGAGGATGATGGGGAGATTGTGGATGGAGAGGCTGAGCTGCTGAGTGAGTCCGAGTGATGGTGATAGTAACGATGAGGAGGGAGAGGATGAGGTGGAGGAAGTGGCAGCACATGGAGGGGATGATGACGTTGTGGATGTGCTGGCTAGTTTCATGCGCATGAGTGAGCTGCTAGGCTTGCCATGTGCACGCACAATCTGTGTCTGTGAACAGGAGAAGGTGCAGAATGTAGCTGCTGGTAAGGGTGGTGATGAAGGGGAGGGTGGTGAAGGTGGAAAAGGTGAGGCAGGAGATGAGGAGGATGAACCTGAGGAGGAGCCTGCTGGATCTGCCACAAGTGAAGGAACTGCTCTAACTGCCAAGCCTTCGACATGTCCGAGACACCAAGAAAGGTGCAGAGACGGGCATGGGTGCTAAAGTTGCCGTCCCGAATGTCCTCTGGGAGCCTGACAACATCAACACAACCCCACGCGCGAGCAAGACGTAGGTTCGCGCGACAACCATACCACCGCTCAAAGGGGGTGACGTGATGAGGGAGAAGGCCGTGCGGAACACGGTCCCAAACCCATGGCATGTAGGACATGGCTTCAAAAGAAAAGAGGGGAGGAAAGGAAGAGGAACTGAGGAGAGTACAGACAACGTTGGTAAGGATACGGCTCCACCGTTTGGAGACGCCATTGTCTTGGGGTGTGTAGGGAGCAGACAACTCCTTACACACTCCTCGAGAGGACAAGAAACGTGCAGTGGGCCCCATGAATTCTCTGCCATGGTCACAGCGGAAGACCTTCAGACGGAGATCACAGGTGAGTTCAGCCTTGGGAAGCCAAGACTCAATAGTGGAACACTCGTCACTCTTTTGCCGGAGGGCAAGGGCCTCACGCATGAGAGAGAAATCATCTAGGAGACAGGACGTAGCGGCTAACCCTCCTAAGGCATCTTGAGCAAGGGATCCCATGTCATCAACGTGCAAGAGGTCAAGGGGTAGGATGTGCCGGACTCTAACGTAGCGCAATGAGAGCAGTGCATTTTGCCCTGGAAACAATCAAGACAGTCAACAGAGCAAGGAGCTGGGAATTTGGAAGCGTCAAGACTGTGAGCAGGCTGGTCATATAGCAAGCTGTCAAAGGCAGAGGCAGTGGTGTAACAACTGTGCATGTGCTGGGGAGAGGGAGCGTGCCACATGAACAAGGGTAGTGGTGGCGGGATCAAGTGTAAATGACGTAACACGAAACAAATGGTCACAACGCTTTCCACAAAGCAGAATGTGGCCAGTGGTGCAGTGCAGCACGTATACAACGCCACGGGTAGAGGAGAAGTCCATGCCCTGGTCATCAAGAGTCGTAACAAAGGGAAGACTCAGCTCAAGAGTAGGCACATATAGCACGTCTTGCAGAAAAATCTCACCCCTAGGCCCGACAAAGTGGACAACCCCGACACTCTAGACCGTTTTGAGCTAGCCAAAACCAGTGCGAACAAAGCGAACAGAGCCAAGAGGACCTAACAAGATGAAAAAAGACCGAGAGGAGGTCATGTGGTGGATGGCTTCGGAATCAATGATCCAGATGCCACCTAACATGCGGACAGACACAGGAAGGAACAAGGGTAGTGGTGGCGGGATCAAGTGTAAATGATGTAACACAAAAAAAAATGGTCACAACGCTTTCCACAAAGCAGAATGTGGCCAGTGGTGCAGTGCAACACGTATACAACACCGCGGGTAGAGGAGAATTACATGCCCTGGTCATCAAGAGTCGTAACAAAGGGAAGACTCAGCTCAAGAGCAGGCAGATATAGCACGTCTTGCAGAAAAATCTCACCCCTAGGCCGGACAAAGTGGACAACCCCGACACCCTCGACCGGTTTGAGCTAGCCAAAACCAGTGCGAACAAAGCGAGCAGGGCCAACAGGACCTAACAAGATGAACAAAGACCGAGAGGAGGTCATGTGGTGGATGGCTTCGGAATCAATTATACAGAAGCCACCTAACACGCGGACAGGCACAGGATCACGACTGACAATAGAAATGGTAGAGCGTGGAGGAAGCTGCCAGCCATAGGCAGCAAGGCAACGGGGAAAACCATAAAACTGCCAGTGCTCAATCTATGGGACATCAACAGGAGGACATCCCTGAACATGACCCGGCGACGGAACACGCACTCTTACCTCCCCAATCATGGAGGTGTTGCTCATGGATGGCATGAGAGAAAGTCGCATCCAGTTGGCAATCGTCGTCAGGCGGGTCAGGAATGATGGCGACTCCTAAAGAAGGATAGGTGGACGATGCCCAAGATGGAGGTGATTAGGAACCAGAAGGGGGCCCGTAAAAAACGGGGCCGCCAAACCCTACAAGCTATCCCCAGGGGTAAGGTGGCGGTGGTGAAGCCATGGTGGTACTGTAGGCTGCGACAGATGTACAGGATGGTGTAGTGCGACTGGAGGATCCAGCAGAGGTGGAGACGCGAGAAGCGCCACCACTACCACCAGAGGAACAGGCCTAGTGCGCATGCATGGCGGATGCAAGGTGGGCATCGTCAGGTGGTGCAGGACACTTGGGCACGGCATGGCCGGTGGCGCCACAGTTCCAACACGTAACAGTGCAGGAGGAGGATGAGGCAGAGGTGGAGTTGTCGGATCCCCACCCCTTACCATGCCCTCCTTGTCCACTGTCTCCTTAGGCACTACCTCTCCCTTTGCCCTTACCACGAACCCCATCCCCATGAACCCCCTGAGACGCGAGGGAGGTAGTTGTCATGATGGACGTGGTGGACAAGGGGACAACAGCTGAGGCAGAGGATGAGGGAAGTATAGTGGTAGCTGCTGTAACGGTTGTGCGATGGATGCGCTTGTTGTGCACCGAGCTCCACCAATCTGTGAGCCGTTGGAAGATGAACTCCAACAAGCCGCCGATGCCTGGTGGTGTATTGTTAGGAACAAGGACGGCGGTGATGCATTCAAGCTTGAAAGCTTTTACATCACGGAAGATGTCAGACAACTCAAGGATGAGGCCATTGGCAGGAGAGAGAACAGCATAGGTCTGTCCAAGCGCTGCCTTGCCCAAGTTACGCAGCAAGCGTAGATTGCGTGCCCAAAAGCACAGACTGCAGTCTCATCAACACGCATAGAATGCGTGTTGAACTAGACAGTGAGGACGCTCAAGACTACATGTCCAGTCGCTGTTGTGCGATGTTTCATGAGTACGTACACGCCAACCAGGTCAGCAAGTGTACGGTGAGCGGTGTCAGCAGTGTATGACCCAATCTTGTCATTGAGATCATCGGGCATAGCAAGAATGAGAGCATGCAAAGCATGGGCAGACTCAAATTCTATGGGCGGAAATGGAGGATCGGCTGAGTGATTGAGTTCATGGTAGTATTCCCAGAGCTGCTCATCCTGTGCCCAAGCACTAAAGTGAACCTCTCTGGAGTAGAAAGTGAGGTTAGAGGCAAAGTGGGGTGGAGTGAGTCAAAATTAGGTTTGCTCTGCGCTGGCAATGCTAGTGCTTTGGCAGCGGCTACGTCGGCAATGGTTGCGACTATGAGAGGGTCACAAGAGGTAGAGCCTAAAGAGGCTGATGCTGAAGCGAGGCCAGTGGAGAAAGCAGCAGCAATGCCAACAGTAGCAGAGGCAGAAGGAATACCATGCAGTGTAATCTGTAGGCGGTTGAGGACCAAGTCAGCAGTGTGGTCTACAAAGGTTACTTGGTTAGCTTGGTGAGCATGCAACTTTTCCATTGTGTTGTATTATGTAGTGAGCACAGCTTCCAAGGCAGTGCCCTCGCGCTGTAGCTTTTCTTGCAACATAGTAAATTGGTTGTTGTCGACCGGCATGGTGCCACCGACGTGGCTCTGCTGAGAAATTTTTGGCAGAGTTTCCCTTGCCCTGGTGGGCGTGGAATAAGTATGGTGGACGTACTCAAGGTTGTGTTGCAAGACAACGGACCTGGACGCAAAAACATGCTAGCGCAGAAGTAGTACAGAGGATCAAGGGACAAGAAAGGGTGTTAAGCTTACCACGCTTGACAGTGGAGTGAAAAAAGAGGGAGAAGAGCTGCTGCTGAAGAGGATGCCACAACAACAATAGTGGCAGACATGGAGATGATGAGGCAAGCTATACTCAGCGCGACGGCTATGAGGGTGGAGATGGTGGCAGCTGTCAAGACGAGCAACTGGATGTGACAAAGGGCCGGTGAAGATTAAGAAGAAGACAAAGAGGCCTGGGTAGTGGAGGCGTGGATGGAAGTCACTAGACTAGAGAGTGCAGTTGTCGCAGCCACTGCTGCTGCTGCCCCTACGTTTGTTGCAGCTGCAATCTGGATGACGAAGTTGACTGCAGTTGCTGCTAAGGGACCCTAATCAACTAAAACTCTAGAGTACATCTCAGTGGCCCTGCTTGTAGCTCTACTAGTAGGTGCACCCGCAGCATGTGTCATGGTAGCAAAAGTGGAAGCAACTGCAGCACTAGAAACAACTACAGCCTGCAGACCAAGAAGGATGTCAGATGACGGCAATGCTATTGACTCTGCGGCAGATGCAACTGGAGAAGCTACACGACGTGAAATAGAGGCTCTAGGATCTGCTGTTGTAGCTACTCGAGGGATAGCACGTCGACACTGCCAATGAGTCCTATGGGCAACAGGTGGACTTACCGGGGATAGAAGAGGCCGGTGATCCCACGGTGGTCCCGTGGCTGTCATGTCCTGTGCCGTTGGTGAGTAGTCGGTGGCGGACTCACAATAGGCCGTGTACACTGGGGGGTCCTCACACTCGTCGTGATCAACACGGTCATAGTCTTCACCAGGACGATATCCGGGACTGTTGCGGCGAACGCGCACCCACACCTCACGCTCCGCCCTCTCCTTGTAGTACGCAATCTCATCGTCAAGGCGGTCGCGCTCTCGCCCAGCCGTGGGTGAGGTTGTAATGGGTTTGGTCTCCGGTGGAGCCGCCAGCATGCTGAGTGCCCAATCGCCTTGCAGGGCAGCCACTCCGCGGAGAGGTGGAAGACGGAGGGTATGTTGCTGTTGCCGCTCAAGTTACTGATGCTACTGATGCTCCCAGTGCTGCTGCTGCGGCTGCTTCTGCTGCTGCTAGTGATGCTGCTGATGTTGTAGTTGAAGCGACTGCACTGGCAGTGGTTGCTGCCAAGTGCAGCTCGAGGTGGTGGCCAAAACCAAAGGGGCTTCGGCACTTGACAGCCGTCGGCCACCTCTCCCCCTTTTCTTTTTCCCAAGAGAGACTGGACTGGGTGCAGTCACACCGTGGGTGGCCCGGCAAAGACTGCCGAGGAAGAGGCAGCAGCGTAGGTTAGCAGCGGCTGCTATTAGTCCAGCAGCTGCTACAGAGAAAGTTGCAAACGCAACAACAACCGCGATACTGTGCGGCTACACTGCATCGCGACAGCTGTAGTAATCATGGCTACATCTGATGGAAGCAGAACTGGGAGAAGCTGCCGCGGACAGATGTGGAGACATCGCTGTTAGGGGTGCGATGGAGATCCGCAGACAAGAGATGGGCGGCCGTAACACCGACACCGGTTGTTGTCCAATGTGGCAGCCGCTAGGTGCGGCTGTCAGCACATGTGGGATGGTTGCTTGCTTGGTGTGACGCCATGGATCAGGACAAGAACGCATGTGAAACAACAAGTGAGTAGGTGACGGGAGAGCGAAGTGCTAAGTGCCGGTTGACCGTGCCGCCCACGCGAGTCTCTCGATGTTGGGCCCGGACGCCACCCAGGGATGGAAACCCAACCCGGGAGCGAACGAGATCTACGTGGTTTCTCACACGACGGTATAAACTGGACATATGGTCCCCATGGATCAGCAACCTGGCATAAATAAGCTAATGCATGCACGTGAGAGAAACTCCAGCCACATCGTTAACAAGTGTATGTGTGTGCATGCATCCCTGTGAGTGTGTGTCCCATGTTAGAATGTAGAAGCATAAAGCATGCAGATTTCATCACCACGGCCCAGCTCTCCATAGATCTTATGTTGGGGCTGTGGCCACCACTTGAGAACTTGATGGTTGAGCCACCACGGTGCGCTCCATGATGTGTCACAATGTTGCAGCCGAGAGCTTTAATCCAGATCAATCACATGCAGTGATGATGCGTGTGTGTAGAGTCAAGAGGACACTTGCATGTGTTACACCCATGACCAACAAGGAGGACTGCATGGCGAGTGCACAAGAATGATCATAATGCTCACAAGAGCGTGCAGGCATTCCTTTCCATTTAATGAAAGATGCGCAGGGACAAGCACTTGCTAACACACACACACACACACACACACACACACGCACGCACGCACGCACACACGCACGCACGCACGCACGCACGCACGCACGCATGCACGCACGCACGCAC
>SZWC01010758.1:4579-20800 GCA_023375785.1 Penium margaritaceum | reverse complement strand
GCAAAACAGGCGGATGATGCATGCAACATGCACGATGTGGGAGAGGGGAGTGAGACCTCTGCTTCTCCACATTCTCCAAAAGAGGAAGCGCAGGTGCATGAGGAGTGCGACACGGGAACTCAGACCAAGGGACCAGCACCAGAAGACCTCTCCATGAGGGGGAGGCATGCGCGTCGAGGACGTGCGGCGAGGCGGTGGCAGCAGCGCAGGCGACGGCCAGAGGAGCAGTCGCAGCTGCAGCATTGTGGATCCCGCGAGACTGGTTGCAATAAAGTGCAAGCCAGTTCAGGCGGTGCAGGCGGCAGCAGCTTGGGCAATGCGGCACGCACAAAGGCGGTGCCGGCAAGGACCAAGAGCAGCAGCATGGAGGCACTGCAAGAAGGCGGGGGAGATATGCAGCATGCTGGGCCAAGCTCACAAGGTGCTGAAGGTGTTGATAAATCAAAGGCACCACAAGCACAGGCGGAGGCGATGGAGGACATAAAAGGCGGTCCGAGGTCTCCGCACACGGGGGAGGATGCCGCAAAAGGTGCGGATCTCCCATGTGAGGGGGAGCAAACTTGCAAGGAGGCAAGGGCTCCCAGGTCGTCTTCGGGAGGTGACCAACTGTCGCGGCAAGCACCAACACCAACACAATGGAGGACACAAGGCAGGCCACGGGGGCTCTGCCAAGTCCCGCACGGGGGCGCAAGTGTCGACAGCGGGGAGCTAGGTGTCCGCTGCTACATGTTGTAACTGGTGCAGGGCAGCTGAGGAGAGTTTCTCATAGCAGCAGATTGGCCGGACAGTGGAGCATGGCAAATGTTCAAGGACAGGGCATCATGGCTGCGGTGCAGGGGGAGATTGTTAGAAAATTGTGCCCCTTGCCATGGCTGCCGTGGATGGTTTTCCTGGTTCGACCACTGGGGAGTGGTCGAACATCAAATCTGATTGCAGATTTGGATTCCTTGGAATTTCTCATGCAAGATCGAGCTTTGAATCGCTCGATTTGAGTGAGTATTCAGAAAGATAGCCCTGCCCGAAGGTCGGGTGGTCGGCGTGTGGAATCTGGGTCTCCGTCATGGATGACGGGATAATTCCACCGCGGTGGTCAGAGTTCAGGTCCAACGGGCTCCAAAGGCACCAAGGCCATGAAGGAAGGGATGTAGATGGTCTCCTAGACCAGGGAAAACTTCCCCCCACGTTGGAGTGCCAGGAAGGGCGCTTCGACAAGCCACCGTCGAAGCGCCTTCCGTCACTCCCGTTCGTGGGCATGGTGGGCGGCTCCACCATGGGTTACTTCGACGGCCATAGCAGGGGCTATACTGCTCCGTTTTGGGCGTGCTTGGATGCGTTGGAAAGCTCTGATTATAGGCTATAAGAATCTGATGTAATCTCACTGAAAATAACAACAATTCCCACTTCGATTGAGTGCAACTGCTTGCGACTCATTTCTGCCCATTCTTGACTGTGATCCTTGGACTCCACACTCTTCCACTTTGGTTTGCATTGGCAACTGAAGTAGCGTCAGCGTGCTCCACAGAAGGCCAGGCATCCTCGTCGGTGCCCCCACTCCTCCTAGGGCACAGCCAGGATAGAATTCCTGACATCTGGTGTAGTTCCCGGTCATGCTGAGCCACTACACCGAATAGAGCTCGAGCTGAGGTCATACGGCCGACAGGGGCAAAGGTGTCAGTGTAGTCGATGCCCTCAATCTGAGAGTACCCCTTGACGACCAAGCGAGCCTTATGGCGTTCCAGTGAGCCATCTGGCTTCACATTCTTGCAAAAGACCCACTTGACCTGAATAGCCTTCCTCCCAGGTGGAAGGTCGACTAGCTCGTAAACTCCGTGCTCTCGGATAGCGCGAAGCTCATCCTCGTAGGCAGCGCACCAAGCGTCAGCATCCTGTGATGAGAGAGCTTCCCTCAGTGTGCCCGGGTCGGGCGCCAAAGAGGGAGAGCTCTGCGTGGTAAGAGCGCATGCCTCAGTGCTAGGTCTGATGACCAAAAGATTAGCTGCTGCATCACAAGCGATGTGGAACTCGCGAGTGATGAGATCGTGCCCTACAGGACACGCTGGGTGTACCTCTATGTGCTCACTGCGGACACTCAGGGCTAGGGCCTTTGTGCCAGGGTCACCACTCGCGACGCTGCGAGTGGAGCGCCTGGGTGCAGGGCCAGACGCTCGCTGGGCTCCGGAGTCCAATGGTCGAAGACGACCGCCGGGCTCACGGGAGTAACCTGGGCTCGAGGGACGCACCTCAGGCTCAGGAATGGGCACAATCACAGCCGGGGAGAGCTGAGGCACAGGAGCTGGTGATGTCGTGCGAGGAGATGCGTGCGTGGGAGACACGGGACTCGGTGTGATAGTAGGGACAGGTGAGGCAGGGCCACGCACAGAGGCAGGAGTGGCGGACACAGGAGTACACACAGGTGTAGGATCATGGGTACCTGAGGGAGGCGAGGGAACCGGGGTAGAAGCCGGTGGTGCTGGAGAGGTCTCTGGGCCGACAGCGATGATCGCTGGGTCATCAAGAGCCGGAAACCGTGAAGTGGAGGGAGCTCGAACGGACACCTCAGTCTGGCGAGGGGTGCTCGCAGGCGAAGACTCCCCCATCCGGCGAGAAACCTCACACATAGGGATGTGCGTGACAGACAGCGACGTAATCGACGTCAGATCACGGTAGGTGAGGGACTCAAAGAAGAGCGCGTCGCGTGACTCAATAATGCGACGACGGGTAGGGTCCCAAAATCGCCAGGCCTTCGATCACGGGGAGATGCCTACAAAGGCACACAAGCGACCCCGCGGTGAGACCTTGGACCCCTGCTGGTCCTCGGTGTACCACACGGAAGCCAAGGATCCCCAGACGCGAGCGCGACGAAGGTCAGCACGATGGCCAAACCAGAGCTCATACGGTGTAACGTGGTCCGGAAGAGGACCGTGTGGTAGGCGGTTCCAGACCCAGGTCATGTAGGCAAAGCCCTCAAAGGCGAAGGACTCTGGGAGACCGCATAGCGCGAACCGCATCCTCCATGGTGCGGTTCCAACGCTCAGAGACACCGTTCTGCTGAGGAGTAGCAGGAGCAGAGACCTGGTGAAAAATCCCGTGCTCAGCGAAAAAGCTATCCATCTTGCCGAGAAACTCGCCGCCATGATCCGAGCAGAAGGTGTGAAACGTGTGGTGGGACTGACGCTCAGCCATCACTAGCCAGAGGCGAACCGCGAGAGCGGCATCACTCTTCTGGCGCAGCCTGTAGACCCACCACATCCGGGTGAATTCATCAGTCAGAGTCAGGACGTATCGACCCCGATCGGACGTGGACTCGACAGGAAGAGGACCAAGGAGGTCCGAATGGACTAACTCGAGAGGGCGAAGTGCGCGAGAACGTGAGTCAGGGTAGGTGCAGTGATGCATCTTACCCTGAGCGCAGAAGAGACAATCGGTCTTGGGCGGCTTCTCGAAAGAAGCCGCATCAAGACCGAGAGCTGGCTGTGTCCGAATGAGCTTCGACACAGTGTCGGAGCCCACATGACACAGACGACGATGAAGCAACCGCTGGTGCTCAGGAGACAGAACACCAGTGACAAAAACACGAGCTGAAGGGGAAGGGGAGCAAGGAGCAGGGGTCCGGGAGACACGGTACAGGTCATCCACAACCGCGGCACGCAGAACAATACTGCGAGTGTCAATGGCAGTCACAGTCGCGGACTCGGCAGTGTGCTCCACAGAGAGTCCCATCAGTGTGCAAGCATGTACAGAAAGCAAAATGAGCTCAAGATCAGGCACAAACAGCACCTCGGAGAGATACAAGGGGCCAGACGGACCATCGAAACGCACGACCCCAACACCCTGGACTGGCAAGGACTGACCAGAGCCTCTGCGGACGGAACGAACAGACGCAACAGGGCCGAGAACAACGAAGTCACTACGACGACACGTCATGTGATGAGTGGCACCTGAATCGATGATCCAAGTGCCACCGGGATCACGACTGGAGGACGTCACTGTACAACGGGCAATGGAACACTCGGCCTCAGACGGACGCTGAGCAGCAGGTGGGGAGGAACGACGAAGGGCACAAAGGTGTGACTCATGAATCCAATCTGTACAGTCAGGCCCATCATCATCNCGCACGACCCCAACACCCTGGACTGGCAAGGACTGACCAGAGCCTGTGCGGACGGAACGAACAGACGCAACAGGGCCGAGAACAACGAAGTCACTACGACGACACGTCATGTGATGAGTGGCACCTGAATCGATGATCCAAGTGCCACCGGGATCACGACTGGAGGACGTCACTGTACAACGGGCAATGGAACACTCGGCCTCACACGGACGGTGAGCAGCAGGCGGGGAGGAACAACGAAGGGCACAAAGGTGTGACTCGTGAATCCAATCTGTACAGTCAGGCCCATCATCATCACATGCCGACTGTGCCCCCCCACACGAGTCATCCCGAGCCACATGGACAGACGGACCGACAGTCTGTAAATCACTCGGCTGTGACAACACACTCGCACCTCCCTGAAAGCGGAGCGCCAGCAGGTGTCGAAGCTCGGCGATGGTGCGGTCGCATGGGTCCGGATCACTGCTACTCGCCGGTGAAGAGGCAGGAACAGCTCCAGTCGTGGCCGCCGCGCGTCCGGATGAAGGCTAGGAGGACGTGCTGGATGTGGAGCGGAGGGCATGTGCAGCCTGGAGCCAACGAGTAATCCGCGCCCAGTCGAGCGGCTGCTGGCACTCGGTGTAGCGATGGGCGCCTCCACAGTTGTAGCAGTGAACGGAACGTCCACTGCTACCACTGGAGGACGACTGCTGCTGTGACTGTTGCTGACCTGGACTCTGCTTCCCCTTCTTCTTCTTCCCCTGAGCTGCTGCTGCAACACCATGTGTCTGAGTGGGTGTGGGTGGGGCCGAAGAGGAGGAGGAAGACAAGGACGTGATGGAGGATGAAGAAGGAGACTGCAAGAGGGATGATGGTGGTGATGCGACGACTGCTGCAGCAAGGGAAGTCTCCTGATGGGCCACGGCTGCCTCGCGAGCTGAAGTCACCTGTAGGAACAGCTGATGCGCCCAAGGGAGAAGCTGCAGAGTGGCTGAAAAGGGCTCGAGGACGGCATCGCTGTACCATGTGAAGATGTCAGTGTACTCAAGGCGAACTCTGAGCATCATCGTACGGAGCGCCCACGGCTGCGTGCCTCCGGAGGTCCCAAGACGCGTGTAGATGCGCATAGCGCATCGCCAGTAAGCAGCTGCACGCTCTGCAGGCCCCTGACGGAGAGAATGGAAGGCACGAATGTGTGCTGCACGGGTGGCATGCGTCTCTGCGGCCAGCAGGGATAGGGCCAGATCCCAACCGCCGCGTGGATCAGCGCCGGTGCCTGTGCCGGGCTCGCCAAGAAAAGGTCGGAAGTCGACGAGGGTCTCGCGTGGCATGGCATACAGGAGTCCGCGCATCGCCCTGGCTGCTGTCAGCACCTGTGCTGGGTCTGTAGGCTGATACAGGCTGTGGTAGTAGGGCCACACGCCCTCTGAAGTAGCCCAAACCTGAAAGAGAATCTCCCAGTAGTCGAAGCCGTCCTCGGTGATGTAACGTGGAGGTGGTGTCTCAAAGTCCTTTGGTTGCCGCTCCGTGGGGAGGGCAACCGCAGGCCGAGGAGGACGAGAGACGGGGAAGACTCCTGGAAGGGGATAGTCACCGGGATAGTCGGGTGACGGTCGCACCGTAGGAATCCCAGGAGATCTGGTGCCCGTCTGCAGCTGACGGAGGCGCTCCTGAAGGACCCGGATCTCATGATCCGGGGAGTCATCCGTCATGCCTGGAATGAATTGCTCATCATCCAGGAGGTCAGAAGGTGGTGGGTCAGGCCGAGCACCTGTACCAGGTCCCTGAGCCGACTGCTGTGTAGAGAACGCGACGCCGGCAGCTCCCTCGGAACCCTGCCGTGGAACTGTGGACTGGCCACGCAGAAGCTCAGTCAGCGTACGGGTGAGTGGGTCAGGTCGAGCTCCTGTAACTGGTGCCTGAACCGACTGCTGTGTAGAGACCGCGACGCCGGCAGCTCCCTCGGAAACCTGCCGTGGGACTGTCGACTGGCTACGCAGGAGCTCAGTCAGCGTACGGATGGCATCAGTCTGCTCCCGCTGTAGGCGACGCATCTCAACCTGCTGGCTCCGCAGGTCCTCAATGGCCTGTGAGCGTGGGCTCAGGACGACAGAGGAGGAGGAGGAGGGATCACCAGTCGCCTTCCCCTTGTCCGAGTCCGAGTCCATGTCGCCTCTCAGTATGGGCAGACAGGTCAGGTTTGTCGGATTTTGAAACCGTCAGCGTTTCTCGAGGAGTTGAGACGCTGGCAATTTTTGACTATCAGGCCAAAAATTTGGCTAAGTATGGTGCTGACGTCAGCAGGTGGTTGCTGACGTGAGCACGACCTAATGATGTCAGCAAGCAAAATTGCTGACGTCAGCTCGACCCTTTTTTTTTGTGTGTCTCGCGATGCTGCGCGAGCGTGCAGCCGCTCCGCAACCGCGCGAGGGGGGGGGGCCTCGTCACCCCCTTGCGCGGGGTGGGGGGGCCTCGTCACCCCCCTTGCACGGTTGCGCAGCTGCGCAGATCGGCACAGATCTGCGCAGCACTGCTGCGTAGCACAGCAATTGCAACTGCTGTTGCGCATCACTGCTGCCGCTGCGGCCGCTGCTGCTGCTGCTCCGCTGCTGTAGCTGCTGCTGCTGCTGCTACTGCTGCTGCTGCTGCAATGCTGCTGCTGCTGCTGCAATGCTGCTGCTGCTGCTGTTGCTGCTGGCGCTGCAGCGCGCGCAATGCTGCTACTGCTGTCGCCGCACTGTTGCTGCTGCCCGCGGCTGCTGCTGCCCGCGGCTGCTCGCTGCCGCTGCCGGTGCTCGCTGCTGTTTTTTGCAGCCGCCGATTCGCGCTGCGGGCTGCGGCTGCGAGCGAGCTGCTGCTGCGAGCTACTTCCCTTTTTTTTTCAGAACGCCCAGCCAGAAACGACTGCTGCTGCCACCCAGTGCTGCTGCTGCTGCTTGGCTTGGCTGCTGAAGCTGGTGACTGCCACAGCTCACCGGGTGAGATAAACGGGACTGCGTGGTGAGGTCGCTGCTGAACACGGCTGCAACGAGTCCCAGGATACGGCGGCGGCGGTGACTCTCACTGCTGCTGCCAGTGCTGCGTCTCTGCGGCGCAGCTCGGCGAGAGAGGTCTCGCTGCTCTGATACCATGAGAAGATGCGTAGAAGCGTCCTAGCGACACCGCCGCTGACTAGGCGTCAGTGCCTAGTCAGACGGTGACGACAGTCACAAGTCGTGCACGCAACGGCAAGGGTTTGGCTAGGCGACACAAGGCAAAGTGTCAGAATGCTTCAATAGCATTTGCAGAGAGAGATGACAAATGACAGGTGTTGGTTATTGTCACAAACACGCGCAAGTGCCCTCTTGTCTCCATTCATGCACACACCTCACCACTGCAGGTGATTAATCTGGATTAAGGCTCCCTGGTGCAAGACTGTGGTGCAGCATGAAGGGCACAGAGGAGATGCCTCCATCAAGCTGCCGAGTGGTGGCTTCAGCACCAGCCTTGTCACATGCCTTAGTTTAGTGATACACTCACATGCTAAAAGGGGATACAACTTGTGGGATTGCATGCTTGTTAGTTGATTGAACACTTGCATGTTCCTAGAGTGGTGAACCGGGTTGCTGATCNAGTGTTGGTTATTGTCACAAACACGCGCAAGTGCCCTCTTGTCTCCATTCATGCACACACCTCACCACTGCAGGTGATTAATCTGGATTAAGGCTCCCTGGTGCAAGACTGTGGTGCAGCATGAAGGGCACAGAGGAGATGCCTCCATCAAGCTGCCGAGTGGTGGCTTCAGCACCAGCCTTGTCACATGCCTTAGTTTAGTGATACACTCACATGCTAAAAGGGGATACAACTTGTGGGATTGCATGCCTGTTAGTTGATTGAACACTTGCATGTTCCTAGAGTGGTGAACCGGGTTCGAGCGACGGGTGATCCCGCACAAGCCACAGCACGAGGCCGTGGCGGCCTAAGCGGCAGTAGCAGCAGCCATTCTGTGCAGCCGCTAGCATCGAGCGACGGGTGATCCCGCACAAGCCACAGCACGAGGCCGTGACGTCCTAAGCAGCATCAGCAGCAGCCACTCTATGCCGCTGCCAACATCGCACTCGTGGACCTTAGCGCGAGACCGCAGCAGCTTGGGCAGCAGCAGCAGCCACCACTCTGGGCAGCCGCTGGCATCAAGCGACAGGTAATCCCGCACAAGCTACAGCGCGAGGCCGTGGCGGCCCAAGCAGCAGCAGCAGCAGCCATGCCTTGCAGCCGCTGGCATCGCACTCGTGAACCTTGGCACGAGACAGTAGCATCTTAGGTGGCAGCAGCAGCCGCCATTCTATGTAGCCGCTAGCACCAACCTGTGAACCTCCTTCGAGTCACAGCTAAGCCGCGAGTAATCCCGTGCAAGCCACAGCACGAGACCATGGCAGTCTGGGCAGCCGCAGCAGCCGCCGCTCTGTGCAACTGCTAGCTTCGCAGCCGTGACCTCAGCTCCAACCCTGCAGCTAGGCTTGACCCCAGCACACTCTCAATTACCAGGGGCTGCCCTGAGGCAGCCCATCATTCAGTACGCTGGCGTCTCCACCTGAGATCGAGCCTGCCCCTCCGTCATCCACAGCAGCTCGGGACTGTGCAAACACTGACGAGGAGCTCGCGTACTACGAGGAGCGGGCGGAGAGAGAAGTGTGGTCGAGGGTGCGTCGCAGCAGTCCGGGGTATCACCCCGGTGAAGACTACAATCCCGCTGATCACTACGCGTGGGCGGACGCAAGGGACTACGCGACTCGTTGCCAATCGGCCGACGACGACACTCCAACGTCGCTGAACCAGCCGGAAACAGCACCACAATGCGACCACCGACCTCTTCACTCTCTGGTAAGCCCGCCCATTTCCCATAGGACGTGCCCGCAACACCGCCGTGCTGTTCCCCGTGGTGCAGCTCCACCTTCTGAAGCAGCAGCATCAGAGGCTTCCGCTCCGCGTTTTGCTGCATCCCCAGCCGCAACTGCTGCAGAGCCCATCTCGTCTCCTGATATTCTCTCAGCACTGCAGGCTACCCTTGCATCCAGTGCTGTCGTTGCCACTACCTTTGCAGCCACAGCACGTGCCGCACGTGCACCAGCCAGCACTGCTGCTGGTCGAGCCATTGACACATACACTGCAACGGTTGACCAGGGACCCTTGGCGGCCTCGGCCGTCAACGTAGCCACTCAGATTGCTGCAGCAGCAAACGCAGTTGCATCCGCTGCAGCCGCAGCAGCCACAGCACTCTCCAATGCAGTTGACTCCGCCAACGCCTCCACAACACAGGCAGCCTCTCTACCCTCCTCATCACCGTCAGTCACTCGGCACATACAACTGTTGGTCTTGACAGCTATAGTCATCGCCGCTCTATCAGGTGCAGCTCTGACAGGTGTAGCCTGCTTCGTGGTCACCACATCATCCTTTGCCGCAGTCGTCGCCTCCTCAGCTGCTGCGGCACTGCCACCACTGTTCTCTCTGCACCGCAGTGCGTGGTGAGCTTGCCTTCTCTTGCTCTCCTGCTCTCTCTGCCTTCCCTGTATTGGCGTGTTTGTGCGTTCAGGTTGTTGCCTTGCAGCGCACTTCCAACACCGATATCTTACTTTCCCACGCCCACTTGGGCAAGGGAAACTCTGCCGAAATCTTTTCGGCAGAGTCACGTCGCTGGCACAATGCCAGTCGACGATGACCAATACACAGCACTGCAGGCTGAGCTTCAGCGTGAGCGCACTGCATTGCAGGCAGCTCTCAGTGCTCAGGGCGCTGCTGAGGAAAAATTGAAGGCTGAGCAGGCTGACCAAGAGACATTCGCCGATCACATTGCTGATTTGGTTCTGAATCGTCTGCAGCCCACACTACGCAGCACTCAGTCCGCTAGCATTGCTGCAGCATTTTCCACTTCTCCCGCTTCCGCTTCCACTGCCACTGGCACATCTTCCTCGGATCCACTTGCAGTCGCCGCAGCTGCTGGTGCTGCTGCAGCCAAAGCCCTTGCTCCATCAGTGCAACGCAAGCCTGACTTTGACTCCACTCCACCCCATTTCACATCCAGTCTTACTTTTCACTCTTGGGAGGTTCGTTTCAGTGCCTGGGCGCAAGGGGAACAACTCTGGGAGTACTACCATGCACCAAATCCCTCAGCTGTCCCACCTTTTGTGCCAGTCGATTCTGAGTCAGCACGAGCGGTCCGTGCCCTCATTCGCGCCGGACCAGACGATCTCACTGATGAGATTGGATCCTACAATGCTGACACTGCACGCCGCACCCCCGCTGACCCGGTTGGGGCTTATGCCCTGATCAAGCGGTGCACGACAGTCACTGGACATGCGGCACAGAGCGTCCTCACCGTCCAGTTTAACACGCTCTCCATGCGTGCTGACGAGACAGCTGACACCTATTGGGCTCGCAGTCTGCGACTGCTGCGTGACCTCGGCAAGGCCGCCCCAGGCCAACTCCCTGCTGTCCTCTCCATCGTCATCCCTGAACTCAGCGACATCTTTCGCGAAGTGAAGGCCACAGAGTTGGAGCGTCTGGCGGCCATACCTGTTCCCGCCGACGCACCCCCTGGAATTGGGGCTTTATGGGAGTTCACCTCCCAGCGCCTCACCAACTGGTGGAGCTCCTTGCAGAACAAACACATCCACCGCGCAGCCGTTGCAGCAGCAACCACCGCACTTCCCTCCTCCTCCACCTCCTGAGCCTCCAGCTCGTCCTCCGTCTCCACCTCCGCTACTACCGCCACCTCCCTTGCTTCCCAAAGAAGTGGGCGTGGTGGAGGGGGCAGCAAAGGTAAAGGCCGATAAGGTGGCTCTGGCGGTGGCGGGCAGGGGAAGGGTGGCAAAGGTCGCGGTTCTGATAGCACGGCATCCCACTCTTCCTCCTCCAGCACTGTCACTTGCTGGAACTGCGGCGCCGCTGGTCATGCGGCGCCCAAGTGCCCTGCACCACCAGATGATGCACGCCTGGCCTCCGCCATGCGTGCTCACTGGGCACGCTCTTCAGGGTCTGGTGGAGGCTCTGCCCGCTCCTCCACCTCCGCGGGGTCCAATCGTGGCTCGACGCACACTTCTCCTCCATTGCCTACAGCAGCTACCTACAGCCCTGTCCACTCTGCACCTTCTCCACCTACACCCTGGGGTTGGCCCCTGGGATTTGGAGGCCCTGTCTACTTCGGGCCTCCCTCTAGCTTCTACTCACCTCCAACATGGGCGTCCTCCACTCCTGGTCCCCAGCCACACTCCTCTACCGCACTCATCACTGGACCGCCTGAGGACGACCGCCAGCTGGACTCTGCGCTCTCTCACGCCATCCACCAGCGTCACCTCCGTGATCAGGGAGGTGAGAGTGTGCGTTCGGTTGAGGAGGGCCTTGCGTGTGCTGTTGACTCGTCTCTTCGTGGACCCCCCCCCCGGTCATGTTCAGGGATGTCCCCCAGTTGACGTCCCATGGATTGAGGATTGGCAGTTGTACAGTCTCCCTCGTTGCCTTGCCGCTTGTGGTCAGCGCCTCTTTCCACGTTCTGCCATTGCCGCTGTGAGTCGTGACCCTGCGTCTGTCCATGTGACGGGTGGCTTCTGGATTCTTGATTCAGGGGCCACCCACCACATGACTTCCTGTCGTTCAGAGTTTGTGTCGTTGGGTCCTGTTGGTTCTGTTCGCTTTGTACGCACTGGCTCTGGCCACCTTCTCCCTGTCCAGGGTGTCCGTGTCGTCCGCTTCATTGGCCCTGGGGGGGAGCTCTTCATCCCTAACGTTCTCTATGTGCCCGCTCTTGAGCTTAGTCTGCTGTCTGTTACGACTCTCGACGACCAGGGCATGGACTTCTCATCCAGTCGGGGTGTGGCCTCTGTTCTGCATCGCACCACTGGTCGTGTCTTACTGCGAGGCACTCGCTGTGACCGTTTGTTCCGCGTGCCCTCGTTTGCACCACATCCCTCCACGAATGCTCTTGTTCATGTGGCTCGCTCCCTCACACCTGCACATGCACAGTTGCTCCATCGTCGTCTCTGTCACATTCCCACTGCCGCCATTGACAGTCTGCTTCGGGACATGCCTGCGAATGGCCTTTTTGCCGACACGTTCTCTGCACCCTGCCCCACTGACTGTCTCGACTGTGCTCAAGGCAAAATGCACCGCTCCCCATTCTCCACGTCTGAGTCTCGCACGTCTCACCCACTTGACCTCCTGCACGCTGACGTCATGGGACCTCTTACCCATGACGCCCTTGGGGGTGTCGGACGTTATGTCCTCTGTCTCACAGACGATTTTTCTCGGATGCACTGGGTTTTTGTCCTTCGGCAAAAGAGTGACGTCTGTTCCACACTTGAGTCGTGGCTACCACAGGCTGAACTGGCCTGTGGTCGCCGGCTCAAAGTCTTTCGCTGTGACCATGGTGGTGAGTTCATGGGTCCCACCGCTCGCTTTCTCACCTCTCGTGGGGTGTGTATGGAGCCCTCGGCACCCTACACACCCCAGCAGAACGGTGTCTCTGAACGCTGGAACCGCACCCTCGCTGATGGGGTTCATACTCTCCTCAGCGAGTCCTCCCTCTCTTCCATCTTCTCCTTCGAGGCCATGTGCTACATGACCTGGGTATGGAACCGTGTCCCACACGGTCCCCTTCCTCGTCACATCACCCCCTTTGAGCGCTGGTACGGTCGCCGTGCTGACCTCCGTCTGGCTCGTGTCTGGGGCTGTGTGGCTGCTGTCTGGTTGCGAGAGGACTTTCGTGATGGCAAACTGAGTCCTCGTGCACGTCTCTGCACGTTTCTTGGCGTTTCTGCCATGTCTAAGGCATGGCGTTTCTGGGACCCCGACCGTTCCCGTGTCATAGAGTCGCGTGACGCCCTCTTCTTTGAGGATGTCTTTCCCCGTGACTTTTCCCATGTCCCTCCTCCGTCATCTCTCTCCTCGCTTCGTCGGCTTGGGGTGGGTGGGTCTATTCCAGCCTCCGATCTCCGTGCGTCCACGTCTTCCTCTCAGACAGCGTCCCCTGTTGTCACTCCTACGGACAGTGACGAGGACTCAGTCTCCTCTGGGTCGGGGGCCTCAGTGCCCTCCCCGGAGTCCGAGTCACCCCTGTCCTCAGCCGGCAGCCCTGTATCCTTGCCGTCTACCGCCATTCCCGAGTCCTCACACTCGGCACCCACTCCCGCACAGTCCACTGCTCACTCCACTCCCATCTCATCCCCTGGCCCTGCAGTTTCTCCGGTGCTTGACACCACTGCAGGCGGTGAGCCTCAGGCTCGGCCCCCCTGCCCAGAGCCTTATACTCGTGGGGGGAGACTTCGTCCTCTTCCCTCCTCTCAGCCCTCTCAGCCCTCCTCTTCTAGGGCGCCTACTGAGTCTCTCCCGGCAGGCTCGTCCACTGCCTCTCAGCGAGTCACCCGCTCCAGAGCCACATCCTCCACAACTGGTCCGTCCGTGCGCCCCACCGGCCTTGATGCGCTGGGCCTGTCTATGAGCGTTGTACACCCAAACTCTGCAGTTGGCTATGCTCTTGTAGCCCACGAGTTCTACAGTGCTCTTGAGTCTTCTGTCGCCGGTTATGTCGCCGCATGCTTTGCGGCCGCTCGCCTCCCCACTCTCCCTCCTGAGCCCACCACTGTCCGGCAGGCTCGTGAGGCAGCAGACGCTGACCTCTGGGAGAAGGCCATGCAGGAGGAGCTCACAGCTCTCCAAGATCATGGAGTCCTTGAGCTAGTGGATCTGCCTGCAGGTCGCAAGGCAGTCTCCGCCCGATGGGTCCTTCGACGCAAGCTGAAGCCCGATGGAACTATCGACCGGTACAAGGCACGTCTCACAGCAAAGGGGTTCTCCCAGATCCCCGGCGTTGACTTTGATGAGACCTTTGCACCGGTCGGGAGATATACCACGGCTCGAGCACTTTTGAGTCTCGTCGCCCAGCACGACTGGGAACTGGAGCAGATGGATGTCAACAACGCCTTCTTGCACGGGAAGCTCGATGAAGAGATCTACATGATACAGCCCCCGGGCTTCACCGATGGCACGAGCAAGGTCTGGCGACTGCGCAAAGCCCTCTACGGGCTCAAGCAGTCGCCGCGATGTTGGAACATGGAGATCTCCTCGACTCTCGAGCGGGGAGGTTACCGTCGCAGCACGGTTGATCCAGCGCTCTTCTTGAGCGTCCCCTCAGAGCCGTTTGTGGCGGTGTTGGTCTATGTTGATGACCTGCTCATTGCCTCACCCAGCCCGGCAGCTGTCCAGTCAGTGAAAGACCTGCTGCAGTCTGCATACAAGATGAAGGACCTAGGTCCTGCACGGGTGTTTTTGGGGATGGAGCTTGAGCGTGATCGTCAGCGTCGCACCCTGCATGTGCACCAGGCTGCATACGCACGCTGGGGGAGCGTTTTGCTCCTTTGCTCGCAGACGTTCCCACCGCGTCCACACCAATGACTCCAGCAGGTCAGCGCCTGCTGAAGTCATTGGACTCAGCACAGCTGGGGGAGCCTGTCGACGTCACCGACTACCTCAGTGTTGTCGGCTCCCTCATGTATCTCGCCACCACCACTAGGGCAGATGTGGCCTTCGCGGTCAACTTCCTTGCCGAGTTCTCCCAGCAGCCTCGGCAGAAGCATCTCGAGGCCGCACTGCGCGTCGTCCGCTACGCGTTGTCCACTGCACGCGTAGGACTCTGCTACCGTGCTCAGCCCTCTGTAGTCGTTCACGGCTGCACAGACAGCGACTGGGCACATGACACAGATGCTCGCAGCCGCACTGGTTACATCTTCCTCGTCGGGGGGACTGCAGTCTCCTGGAAGAGTGGAAAACAGGGTTGTGTTGCCAGGAGCTCCAGTGAGGCAGAGTATGTGGCACTGGGTGCAGGTACGTGTGAGAGTGTTTGGCTGTCCCGTTTGTTGCAGCAGTTGCGTGTTCCCATTCATTGCATCACCCTGCGCTGTGACAACCAGAGTGCGAAGGCGATTGCTGAGCACGATGGCATGCATCACTCTCGCACTAAGCACATCAACATTGAGCATCACTTTGTATGCGAGCGCATTGCTACTCGGGAAGTTCAGGTTGTCTGGGTCGACACTCGTCAACAGCGTGCAGACTTTCTCACCAAAGCCCTCAGCAGTGGAATGTTCAAGGCGGCCGTGCATGCTGTTGGCTTGCTGCGCTTTCCTGATGCCGCCGGTTGATGTGATTCCTGTGATGTTCACCTCGTTCTATGTTTCGTGTGTGTGAGGCCTGTTCGTCTGTGGGTCATAGGGGAGTGTTGGTTATTGTCACAAACACGCGCAAGTGCCCTCTTGTCTCCATTCATGCACACACCTCACCACTGCAGGTGATTAATCTGGATTAAGGCTCCCTGGTGCAAGACTGTGGTGCAGCATGAAGGGCACAGAGGAGATGCCTCCATCAAGCTGCCGAGTGGTGGCTTCAGCACCAGCCTTGTCACATGCCTTAGTTTAGTGATACACTCACATGCTAAAAGGGGATACAACTTGTGGGATTGCATGCTTGTTAGTTGATTGAACACTTGCATGTTCCTAGAGTGGTGAACCGGGTTGCTGATCCCTCGGGACCACACGTCCGGCTTGTGCCGGCGTGTGAGAAACCGCCTGGAGCTCGTTCGCTCCAGGGTCNCCCCCCCCCCACACGCACGCACACACGCACGCACCACACACGTACACACCACACACGTACACACCCACCTACCCACAATGAAAACAAGCTTGTTGTTCGCTTGGTACCAGCCTGCCTGGATGGGAGGCAGCACTGCTCTCACCCTACAGCTTATGTGTCAGTAGATTAGCTGTTTCGTGAATCATCTCCCCAACACATCTCTCAAGGCTGCTACCCTGCCCTCTTTTCCCATTCAGCAGTTCCATCGTAGGCCTGGGCCAACATGTGTGTTGTTTCTAACATATCTTGTCGTTTGCCGGCACACTGTCCACCAAAACCAAGCATGCCCATCAATGTTATGCATTGCTAGATCCCAAGCAGTTCTCCATGTAGCCTGCTCAGTGAACTAATTTTTATACCTGGTCAATTGCAGCACCAATTTACAGTCAGGCATCGGGGTGGGGAGTTCCCAGATGCACAGGATGATGCCCAAGTGGAGACACAGGCAGGCTACACTGTTGGGGGGGGGGGGGGGG